>JAXGGA010001016.1:0-173423 GCA_038373865.1 Uloborus plumipes
GCTAAAACGCGACCGAAAGTAAAGGGCAAAAACCGAAAACCGGGGTATTTTCCATAGGAACCCTTGAATAAATTTTACGCTCTGCCTTTTTTTCTTTAGTCGATTGGGCAGGGCCCCAAACTTCCGATCACTTCCAAACATATTTGAGACATTTCTTCGCGTGACAGTATTTTCTGATGCCTCAAAACAAAATCAGAAATCTGAATATTTCATTCCCTCTAAGTTTAAAAAAATAAATAAAACGAATAAAAATCAGCATGAATGTCTTTAAACACGACATTACTTTAATCTTAGAAAATTAATACGAGCCATAAAAAAGCGGATGATTTACTTGCAATTCAAAAATTGAAGAATCTTTGCCCAAAGCAATCAGACTCGATAAGCAACACGAAGGTAAAATTAATTCCCTCTGGGACTTGTTTAATCATCTCTCTCATTCTATTCAACATTTTAATGCGTTTCAAAACCAATTACTTGACAGCCTTCCATGCCGGGATATTATTCCTGGAGAGAATTGCCACCTAAATTAAAACCTTGCGAAAATGAAACGCAGATATTTTAAATCTAAGAATAATAGGATATCGTGGAGAGAAAGGAACAAAGTTCTCCAAAAGGAATGGCGGAGGAAGAAATGACTTGAAGAATCAATTTGAAGAATGAGATTTATTTTTGCAGTCATGAGATTGTGATTCTGTAAGATCCTGCGTTTTAATTAGATGTGTACCTTTCGGTAGTAAAAGGTTTGGCGAAAAATGAAAGGTATATGATGGAGCCAAAGGGCATTCTAAGTTTGAGACCTTCCACGTTTAATTTGACGGAACATTTTATACATTTTATTTATTCTGAATTATTGACTTGATTACCTAAGCCTCACACTTGAATAAATATAGTCAAACCTCTGCTATCGTTTGTGTTCTTATCCAGCTTAGAAATCTTGGGGCAGTCACTACAACTTTGATAATAAATTACCATCTGTGTAGCCGAAATTAAATATCAAAAAGGTGCAGATATTTATCTCTTCCCCAGAAGGTTACAACTTAATTCTTATATCAACTACTTAAACATAAAGTTATCAACGATTCTAATGTCACGCCATTCAAGTTGCCCGTTTAGATTAGTAAAAACGCCTGCTTGATGGTGCTAGGACAAGCCGCAATTGCAATATTCCGTAAGATAGTACAAAAGTGAATTATCGCATTTAAAAATTCATCTAATCCTTAGCAGGTAGAACTCCAGTGATTTTAAAGCTGTCTAGATTTAGCATTGGGCAATCGAAGCTCCTGTTTATATTGAATCTATCCGAATCGCCTGCTAAGACATTTTTAATCATATATTTGCAGGTAGTTTCCAAAATTTTAAATTTGGATTTTCAATTTTCATATATTGTAATATAATTAGCCATTATGTACATCGTGACCAGTAAGTAAATTGTTGCAAAAAAATACCAATTTCTCGAAAGCAGTTTGGCGTATCAAGTCCAAACTTTGAGCAAAGATTTAATGCATTGGCTTGTTTTTTTTAATACGCATCCTCTTTGAGTTAGCTTTTGTTGTCTATTTATCTATAAAATATCGAGCTATAACGTTTTTGAGCGCATTTTCATAGTTTGAACGCATTAGTTAACCACAACAGCCCATTTTTAACTAAAAAAAATAATAATTGCGACATGGTTTAAGTCAAAGAAAAAATATGACGAAGGGCATCAGTAATCAATCTTTTAATTCAAAAGTTTGCAGTTACTGAAAGCATTAAAATTTCCACTCTTCAGCGAGTGCTTCAGAATTTCTCGATTCGTTTGCGCCATTACATAGCTTAGAGACGGAGAACTCATAGAACATGTAACTGATTCCCTTGTCCTTTGCATTGGTAGTTTTCAAGAAATTTTATTTTTAACAGAAACGTGTTATTTGTTGGTCACCTGTATTTAATATAAAGTATCCATCTTCTGAATTCTTATAGTTTTTTGTGTCTAAAGTATATAGATTTATACGTGCTGTGGACGTAGTCGTACGATCAGGCCCACAATACCGTTCATGTAATATTCCGGCAGCAAAGTGCAAATATTGTTTTACAAAGTTGACAAATCCTATTATGCTGCATAGTGATTCCTTATATTCGAGTACTATGCCACAATTGAAGGGTTTGGAGGATGAAGGGGCTATGTTACATATCGAAAAATGAACACCCTGGAAAATGGTATGCAGTGGATACAGGTAAGCAATTAAACCTGGGTACATCAAAAATTAGATATCATTAGACCAATTTCATGCGCCCATCAAAGACAAAATCAGAAAACAAAAAAGCTGCAACAATAAAACTTTTAATGTTAATTACTCGCAATTCATGTTTTGTCATGTAACCCCTTCCTCTCTCTAGCCCTTTAATTAAAATCGAGCTATTGCAATTCCTGGAATAAAATGCAAATATGAGTAAAAACTATTACATCAACGCAAATTTTTTGAGCATGTTATGAATCTCCTTTTCCACACACACACACACATTGGTTTCTTCACTGGAATGGTTTGCTGAAGATTAACATTTTATTTTGCCTTTCCTTAACTGCTTTTTTTAACTTCTAAAACATAAGGAAAAGACTGTCTCAGAATAATTAAGAGATAAAAAGATAATTCCATTTATTTTTTTTAAAATTTCGAATTTAATATCACTGGTACATATTCCAACACTCGAACTGAATTAAAAATTAAAAATAATAATAAAGTAAAACTAATTTCATATTGGCATCAAAAAAATATTTCCAAGAAAGAAAATCGTTAGGGGCAGATCGATTTCAGATTGTAAAGAATCTTGCCTGAGGCAATCAGGTTTGATTAGTAACATGAAAGCTAAATTAATTCACTCCAGGATTTGTTTAATTATCTCTCCTTCCATCCGTCGATTTAATGCGTTTCAAAACCAATTAATCGGGAGAAGTCATTTCTCTGGAATATTTCTAAGGAGAATAGACTTTAAATTAAAGTCTCAGAAAGAATTGAAACGTCTATCTTTCAATTTAAAGTAATTTTGAAATTTAGAGGACAATCAAGGACATTATGCTGAAACGGAAACAAAGGGGAGTTTTGAATGTGGCGTCAGAACAAAAGATGTTTACTGGAATCGGTGACATTTTCTATTTGGATTGAAAAGAACAATGCCAATACTTAATTTCTTAAAATTTGGTATGCTAAGCAAATGCATTTCAATGCTTCAGGACAAAAGAAAACTTACACCATTAGTAACATTTTGTTTCAAAATCTAGCTATGTTACTGAGAAAGTCATGTTTCTGGTCGATTTCATTACATTGAATTCTTGGTTACCCTTTGAGACACGGTGGCTTCTTTTAAAGTCACCATTTTTTTAGTCAACTAGCTCGGCGGCTTTGACTAAAAAATTGATGGCTTCAAATCAAGCTATCTTGCCACAAAGGAGAAAAGGAAGCGTGATATTTAATTGAATGCGGTTTCTTTATCAATTAAAATCAAAAGGAAGATTTGATGTTATTTGGTAAAACATTCACATTTATAAAAGTCGGTTCTAAAAGAATATGATCTTAGAAGCTTTTACCAAACAATTTATCTGCGGTTTACAAGTGCTGTAGTTTAGGGGTGCGACATCGAAGCAAAACATCGATGTTGGAAAATAATGACATCGATGGTATTGATACATCGACCAAAAAGCAACGATGTTTTCAAACATCGATCTTTTTTTTAAATTGCTTACACTTTTGAATGTACAGTTATTCAGTTACTACCCGTTACAAGCACCTCTCTTTATATCACTCAATTAGATTATCTTTCGTCTCCTGAAAAAACATCAACCGTGAGATATCGATGTCAATTAAGAAAACTTTTTTCTGTGAGATATATACTGCAAATGCTGATATAACTTTTTTGGCGCATATTTTTCTAAAACTTCTTTTTTGCTGAAATGTAAAACATCATTGAAAAAAATCTTAAATGCAAAACAACGACGTTTAAAAAACAGTGACAGTAAATCATCGTTAGTTATTTTTAAAAAATTCTATTTTGGTAGATATGGCAACTAGTGGATAAATAAAGGTGAATCTTTTTCATCGCATATTTTTATTGTTTATTGCTAAAATGTAAAAAGAAAATCAAAGGAAGGAAAAAAAAAACATTGAACGACGCGAAACAACGATAATTAAGACATTAAAAAAAACGCAAAAAATTATAGATGCTTTAGAAACATCGAGAGCAAAACATCAATAATAATCATGGATTTTTTTTTCGTAAATGAGGTTAATATTGCAACTTCTGATTAAAGATGAAAACTTTTCAATAAGTATGCGTATCGTATATTTTTCTTTGGATTCCTTTGTTGGAATATAAAACATTGACATCGAAATCAACATCGAACCCAAAACATCGATGTTGGAAAAACATCGAGCCTCAAACATCGAACATAAAGATCGATGTTTCCAAAACATCGACATTGATGTCGCAGTTCTACAGCAGTTTAATACATTTTAGAGATTATTAATCTGGACTAACCATAAACTTCATATTGTGCATTGAAATCTCTTATAGAAGCTAACTGTGAGGTATATGCTCGTAGTTGGTATATGCTCGTGCGGTATATGCTCGTATGTGATGAGAACTTAGTTTCTTATAATGCTATTTCTACCTAATGCAAGCATAGATATTTCAAAACAGGCGCGATAATTTTTTCTTGCAATATGTTCTGTTTTTACATTTCATTACGAAGCACATTATAGTTGGTATTATAAACATTTGTGTAGACCAGTGGTGAGGTACCTGTGACCTCCGTCTGTGTCTTGTCTGCCTTTACAAAAAAGCTAGTTCTTGTATGAATTTATACTTAACTATATGTATTGCGGCAGTTCGGGAATCAATTCTGAAGTTTTAACCTTTGACATAATAAGCGGAATATGTTTAGAATAAGACATGCGTCCGTACCGCACTAATAGTGCCAGTTGTCCGCTTAAAGTTCGGATACTAATAAGTATCGCAATCACATCGAAAAATGGCTAGAAAAGGGGGAAGAGGTCTAATGCGAGATAAGTTAGTTTCGGACTTAGTGTTAGAATATACTGAAAAATTTTTAGAATTTGATCACACTTCCATATTGAAACTGGTATAATAACTTACCTACTATTAGTAGATATCCGAGGGATCAACAGAACTACAAATGGAGTTAAAGTTAAAATAACTCTATTTTTAAATCTCTTTTTTACTCTAAAGAGGATCCCAAATGATATTTGAAAAGAGGCTGTTGATATTCATTTTTATGACCCAACGAGATCATATACGACGTTTATTTTTCTGCTTAGGAAGCATTTATTGCTGCGGACCAGCATTGTCTCATGACAAAAGGTGGTTAAAGAATGCAAATTATAGATGCTCCACATTTATTTCCAAGGAACAAATGTACTGCTAAAAATAAGGTATAATATTAAATTGCAAGTTTTATTACAAAATTCTTTGCTCTTTTATAAACTGAAAATTTTAAAGCAAATTTAGTTTCTTTACTTTGAAAAGGTATATTAACCTTTGCCCTACCTTCTCCTACATTTTGTTTGAAATGCGAAACGTTCATATAGTCTGTGAGAAAATTAAAATTTCGATTACAGAAATTCAACACTTATGTAAGGTGATGGCATCAGTTAATTAAATTTCATCTGAATATAAGTAAAACGTTATCCGGTTTACATCTGAAGAAAAGCGTTAACTTCCTATTACATATATTTTTCAGAGACAGAAAAGGAAAGTTATCTTATCCCTTTCATTTAGCCCCATATTCCCAAACACATTTTAATTTCTACGACGTATTTAAATAAAAAGATATCATTTATGGAAATTAGATAAGCTAAAACATGATTTTAATTTCAAAATATAGCTCTTATGTCAAAAAATCAAATTTTTTATTAATGTGCTATTTTTAAATGTATTTGCAAAGCAAACTTACTCTAAAACTCGAATGGTTTGTCCTTGCTTGACGTTGGTATACTTTCCAGAGTCTGAACGCGTGATTTTGTGTGCTACGCTATAAACTCAAAATATTATCATCTTTAAAAAAAGGCTATACACTTGATGGATGTACTGCAAGCTGGTTGGAACATTCAAATAAATAATTTATGGATTATGGAGTACAGAATCTTATCAGCTGAAGTTACATCAGTAAAACTGCTGTAGAATTCATAAACTAATTTTCACAAGTTTTACTAAGGACTCAAGTTTAAATCGACTTTTTTTCAAAAGTGCAGTTTTTGACCTGTGACTTTTGCTTAATGACTGTCGACGAAAAACTTCCGGTTATTTCAAACGCTATTGCACTTGCACGTAGAGGAGTCGTTTATAAAGCATTTCTTCGTATTGATAGTTTGATGTTGTCATTTTTTCCTCTGATTCGTTTTACGTTCAGCATGCAAATACTCTATTTTTCATTTTCTTAAACATTGGACTGAAAAAGTAAAAATAAGTGTGTAGTTTCATGTGCAATTTTTTTTTTTACTGCTCTTTTAAGTAAATTTGGAACCTGAGTGTTTGAAAATAAACACCTCTGGCAGCCGGCTAAACCTATAACTGCTATATAGACAGGCCGAAGCATCAAGGTTAAGTTTCACCATTTTGGATCCAACTCATTTACTTTAACTTTTATTTTTTATTGTTGCGGAGCTAGGGTTATCAGAGCAACGTTTCGGGACATTGCCAAGCTTTTTAAATTCACGTGAAAAGTTACCAAACAGCGATAACTTACCAGAAAAGAAAACTCTCAAACACGCGCTGGATCCAAAGTGGTCAAACTTAATCTTGATGCGTCGGCTCATCTATACAGGGGGCTTAGCTAAACCCTTCCTTGAGTTAGCATTCAATAAATTCAAGCATGTGGCACTTTACATTTGTTTGTTGTCCGTACAATTATACTATATTCAGGTTTTATTTTAGACTCTTTTCTATTATTATTCGCAATAAATAACTATCAGTACTCTTACATATTTGCTTTCTTTTGTTTGAAATATTATTATTGAAATCATCAGTAAAAATGACTTTATGAACTGCAATGGTGTGTAAGTGTTTTATACAATAGCATAAGAATAATTTGTATTAGTTCAAGGTTGTTTTGGCTTAATACTTGATCTCTGTTTTCACGAAAAATTATAGAAATGAGAATGAAATGCTTTTGAACTGTTCAAAAGTATTTCTAGTTTGAGAACTTTTTAGAATAAGATACAGAAACCCTTTTTTCAATAAAACTCTTTAAAGTGGAAATTTGGTGAATAAATTTAAGGAAATGATTATAGTAAAGCTTGGCATCTTGAAAACCTTGTGGAATTTACCCTTAAATGAGTTGTTGCTGTGGTAAAAGCAATACATGGCTTTTACCACAGCACATAAAACATTACATTAAATGCTTTTTAGATCATTTGCACATATGTAATATATTTTACTCTTAACTTGATTACTTAAACTTTAAAATGTTTTTTTTGCAATGGGTTAACCCAATGGTATTTCTCTTTCTCATTAACTGAACGTTTTTGGCGAATGCTTTTTAAACATTTTTTTTCAAAAACTTATTTAGAGCTTGTCTTTAAAATAGTTTAACTTGTTATTATTTAAAACGAAAATTGGCTGAATTGAGATAATACTATTCGTTTTCTTGTTCTTATTCTTGATAAAATAATAGTTTTGTTAAACTTGCTATATTTCTGGCCTTTACTTTATGTTTAGCAATTTTATATCAATGCATGCTATGGAACATCAAATACCGGGGACATTATTTTATAGATTTTTCATTGCATTGGAAAAAATGCAACATTTAAAACTTTTATTACCGTTGCTGTTGAAAACCTATAGCTTTGGCATTATTGCAATCCTTACAGTAAGTTCCAGAAAATAAATGGAGCGTTACTAAATGTAGAACTCCTATGATTATTCCTGGGATCCATTAAAAGTAAATATTATGTCATCTCGTGTATCCTTCAATGATAAACTGGAAGCAATGTATTACAAGAACAAATCTTTTTCTTCGTCCATTTCTTGAGCTTAACCGCAAGTTCAGGAAGGAAGTCATAAGTCTAGATTGATTTATTCCCGACTGAGTGAAACTTTGGAGGAGTTTATTACAAATAGCTTTCATTTATTTATCAGTAATGGCAACATAACCTCACTAAATCGATTTATGGTTTATTACTTATACATGGAAATATTCAAGAAAGTCTTGAGGAATAAAAAGTTAGTGCACTTCTTTTCTCGCCTCATTGCTTTTTTTTAAAAGCTATTTTCTGCCAGATTTGGTTGTGGCATAAAAGTTTAAATTCCATTCAATTCATAAAAGTGAAAAATAGAAAATTGAAAGAGAAGTATTAAAACCGGACTTACTATTCTTACTTAAGACTCTTTCAACGATTGTATTAACCCATTTATGCCCAAGTTTTTTAACAATTTTTTTCAATTTTTATCTGCTTGAAACTCTTACTTGGAATGGTTTATATACATTTTAGGCTTACAATAGTTCGCCGTTGCCATATTTATTCAATTATTTAACGTCCTGTTTACGGGACACTGGGCAGATATGTGCGCAAAATACGACCTTACTTGACTTAATTTGTGCAAAGTAACATTACAGAAGGCATCTCTGATCAATTTTAAGTAAATCATTTTAGAATAGTTTAATTTTATGAAAAACAAGTTCGCAAAAATACTTTACTTTCTGTGGCTACCCATGCTGGATCGTTGCTTGACTAATTTGTCTGAAAATAGCTGTCACTAAACTCCGATGTCTAAATAGTGGTTCTAACTGTTTTTCTCAAGAAGGACTATTTAACTTGTTAAAAACCGCTTTAATAAAATAATGTACCCATTACAGGTTTTTGTATGCAGTAACTAACAAGCATTCCAGTTTTTAAGCTACTGGGCATAAATGGGTTAAGTTTCACAGACCGACTCTCCAGTTCATATGAGGAAAAATACTTCACATTTTTTACCAGGCTGACCTTAGAGCGTGTTAAGGCGTTAGTAGTTGTTGTGTAAGGGAAATAGTGATATATCAAAACACGGTGTAATAGTGGCACAACAATTTTCCGATGATTCAACCACTGGAAAATAGAAAATTATGCCAAGGTTTAATTAGCCAGTGTTTTAGTTAACAAATTCCGTATTTCCTCTGTCAGAGAATGCAGCCTTATTTATTTTTAAAGTCACTGTCGGTCATGCATTTTTAATTGTTTAACCCTTTGACGCAGAATTTTTATCAGTGTTTTGTTCGTACTTTGTCAATCATTTTGTATTAATTTATGTCTAAATAAGGGGAAAATAATAAATTTAGCATTTTAATAATTTTCTGGTTATGATGTACAGTATAAGACGATGCTGTCCCTTTCTGCGTAATAGGTAAAATATTTATGAGAAATTGGTGTTTCGATCTGTGAGACACCGGTGTCCCATTTCTGCTTCAAAGGGTTAAAATTTGTGATAGACATTTAATAATCAGTATCAGTTGTTGCGTTGGCATGCCTATCGCAGCGCCACCTACTTTAAGGAGTAGCAGCTGTCTAATATGTAACCGGAGACAGAGAGTGTGAGTATGCGCTTAGAGAAGCCGTGAAAAAAAAAACAGTCCATTCGAGAACTTGTGTTGTGTTTCTTAAACTGGTGAGGAGACTAAACAAAACATCAGTGACTATATTTAATCTGATTTTTTTTAAATTGCGCATAAATAATGCTAACATTTTTAATAATAACTATTGTGCAACTTTATAATAACTTAAACACTGCTTTAATGGTTTAGTGGGACATTAATATGAAGTTATTTACGGTTGAATGTTTCTAATTAATTAAAAAATACATATTTACATTAATAAATATGGCAAATATAAAATATTGCAAAAAAATTATGGTTTCTAATTAATTTTTAAAAAATATTTATATTTATTAACATGGGATCAATGGGAAACCTAGTCTCAAGAAAGGAAAATTATCACTGGATTGTCTGGGCTTTGTGGATACTCGAAACCAATAAACAAACAAGTATCATTTCTTGAAGACTCCTGATGGCTTTTCCAGATTACTTGATTAAATAACTTCACTTGATAACTTGATTTCTTTTTAATTCTTCAATATTTTGTTTAGTATTACTTTACTATATCCCATGCATTGAGTATTAATTTGCAGATAAATGTTTAGACAAATGAGTAGCAAAATCTGGACATTCCCCCTAACAACCAAACTAAGTTTATGTGAACATTTTAGATTCCATACCTCTAAAACAGCTTATGTAAAGATGTGATGAATATCCAGCTAAACTACCACAGATACAAAATTCCCTAATTTTTGGGGTTTGGAAAGGGCAAAATAGTCTTAATGTACATGCGAAATATTTTAAAGTCGACATTCGACTATTTATTTATTCGCTTGCTTTTCAAGGAAAGTTTCGGCGAATCTCGTAAATAACATTACATCATAACCAAACTTTTATATCCTGTGTGATAAACAGCTGTAATGTATCAAAGCCCTGCATCGCTGATTTCGGATATTTTTCCCTATGCCCCCTTCACTCGGAAAGAAAGTAATAAGTCTACGATGATAAATTCCTGACCTTTTCCGGAAAGTTTCAAGGAGCTTTTGCTACGATAATTTGGAAAACCACCGGGTTATTTATGGAGACGTATTTTGGAAACGTATTGATATAAATGTTTAGTTTATTTCGTTTGGTATTGGCATTAGATTTTATACTTCGCTTAATTTGATAATCTTAAAAACCTTTTAAACAGCAGTCTTGGTTTTGTGATGTATATTTAAATAATAATAAAGGCATGAGTACTATATATTTAAATATGTAAATGCAATTTTTTTCAATGTTGATTTATAAACACAGATGCATTCTTCATTTCTAATGCATGTTATTATGATTGTTTGTTTTTTCAATTAATAAATGCCTAGTGCCACTTTAATTCTAAAACGTAAATATCTTCGGGCTTGTAAGTAAAATTAAAAATAACGAAGTTGGTTGCACAAAACTAGCAGTTATTTTTAACTTTACTTCAGTTCTAGTTTTTCAGATTACAGTAGCATTTTAATGAAGCAATGACGTGATATCTTTTATGCAAACATACTACCTAGTGCAAATAGCAAAGTCTCACAATATTTAGAATTTTTGATGCATTAAAAATAAGAACTGTTGCAGTGCCGCTCATAAAAACGTTGATTTTTTTCTTAATATTTCGGAAGATAAATGTGATACATTTTTGCTAAACAAAGTATACAGGATTCGGAAAAATTTATAGAGAGACTTGAACTATGAGGCTTTTTTTCCATAAAAAATATATTTAGGGAAAATTTTAGTCATATTATTGGTTGCACTTTCAGAATTATCTATGGTTTTCAGCAAATTGAGCGTGAAATGATGCTTCACCTTTAAGTAAAGATTTTAGAACTTATCAACTTTTTAACTTTAAATTTTGAGAAAGATAAATTTAAGAAGTTTAAATGTGTCAGTCACTTTTCTTATCGATATAATGATATGCAATAGTTGTATATAAATTTAATGCAAGTTATTAAAAAATTAGGGTGAATTAAGAAAAGCTACTTACGGAACTTTGACCGGAAATGTTTTTTAAATTAATGATTTTTTGTTTAATAAATAGCTAACATATTTTGATTTAGGTCAAGTTATTAAACTTTATCCAAGTAATTAACTGTGATTAGAACTTGAACAGATTTCCCAAAAACCGCCAGGTTCGGTTTATACCAACTGCAAATTTGACTCTTTAGAGTTGCAATAAGAGACAAGGGTGCAAAAGAAATTAACGCAGTTCCATTGCAAAGATAAAAAAAGAACTTTAAAAAACTGGTTACTATGCCTTGATTTGCGTAATATATAGTAACTTCTAGTAGTGAGAAAAAACTTAAAATATTAGTTAAATTTACTCAACATATATTAAAATGAGAATTTTTGCGACTAAAATGAAATTTTCTCTCAAGATGTTTCGTAAACACTGTTTGCTAAAGGACCAATAATTTCCCTTCATTGTTCGGATTTGTCCAAGTAATTAAGTGATGTGAAAGTGTAAGGCTGCCGTTTCTGGGAAAGTAAAGATTATTGAAATTCAATAATTAACAGTTATCAATAAATTAATCCTAATAAAGATATGCTTTTGTCCGAAAACCAATATTTCAATCTTCTAGTCCATGCAGTAATTAGGATTAGACAATCATTAAACTACTGTCTTGCAGAGTAAAATATTTACTGTATGGAGGAATTTTAATATAAAGAAAAAATAGGTGGTAGTTAGAAGGAATACTTATGAAGGTTTCGCAAGAAATTTTTGCATCAATTAAAAATTAATATTTCGTCTAAGTAAAGCGTTCTCAATTGCAAAAGGTTACTTTTCTTTTTCTCAGTTTGTATTTAATATAAATATTCATTTTTTTTGAAAAAGTATGTTACTTATAGGTACTGATATATAGTTTACGTTTATGATACCTTTAAGTGTACAATCTAATATGAAACAAAAATATTAAATGCTTGCCCGTACATTATTAATATGACATAGATATTTGATTCTTTAAGCAAAAAAGTTTCAAACTATAACATAAAAACTGCAGCTGAATTTTATAGATTTAACCCATTAATTCCTAGGGTCCCTTTTTAGGGACGGTCCAAAAAAAAGTCTGAATTTCCCGAAAAACGAACATTTCAACCAAATAATAGCATTCAATTAGTACCTTGGTATTGTTTCATTTCGTTATTAACAGATTGCAGCATATAACCATTGTAAAGTGTGTTCTGTAGTAGTTTTAATATGATCTTTATCAAAAATTAAATCGTTTACAATCTCAAGAAAAAAAACTAAGTTTCAAAGTTATTCCCAGCTTCCCAGTTTATGTTAATTGCTGATTTTATTTCTTCTTATAAAATGTCTTTTTAAATATTATATCGTAGGCACAAAAAGAAAATAGTAAAACAAGTATGTACCCTCTGAGGTCTATCGTAACTTTTAAGGGACGATTTTTCTTTCCTTAATAAAAAAAAAAAAATTGCGTGATATTTTTTTATTTTTTCCGTTCATTAAACACTGTTTGTAACCAGTATACAAAATATCTTTGAAAAAGAAAATGTCAGGCAAAAATGGGTTAAGCAAAAAAGTTTCAAACTACAATATAAAAACTGCAGCGAAATTTTATAGATTTAATGTGTTGCGGTGCAGATTCTTGAAATCACGCAGTTTTCAATGGTAATTTAACTAAGCAAAACTAAAATTTTGATCATTTCAGTCTCCGTTCAACTCAAGTGCACAGTTAAATTGTGGCGAATAAATTCCAGTTACTTTTATTTTTGCTAAAAATTACATCCCACACAAAGAATGCAGAATGCTATTAATTAGAAATAATTATTTTAAGTAGCTATTTGTATCATGAAATCGTTAGTTAATATTACAGAGGGTAACTGTAATGCTTTACAGTTATCAAATTGTTAATATAGCTTCATTATTCTCTAGTTGGAGTTGCTGAGCCTTTTTTTTTTTTAATTTTTTATTTTTCCAGCAATGATTCTTCACAATATTTATTTTTTCCGTTTTTTAATGTATTTAAAATATTCAAATTTCTTCTTAGTCGTGAAGTTTTCTGATGCATTAACAGCTAGTGAAAGTATCCGACTAGGTTGAAAAGGTGATTTTTGATAAAAATACACTTTTTCTACAAATAGTTTCATTGAAAACCCCATTTTTTTAACATTATAAAACAGCTTGGATTTTTAATCTATAAGTCTTAAGTTATAAGCTTTTGAATACTAAATTTCTGCAGTAATAATGCCTGTAGGCCAATCTTTATTTACGTTTTGTGCAGAATTCCATTTTCACTCGATACTCGCTACGGAAAACATGGTATTGCAACTACTATTTAATATTGAAACATGAAACTTGGCATGCATGTTTTGTAAGTATTTCTGAGTGTAACAGACCGCAGGTTTTGTATATGATAAAATATTTTTTTGATTTACAGGCATTTTACCTACACTGTTAAAAATTCAGGAAACTTTTATGGTAAATATTACTGTAAAATGTTGCATTTACAGTAACGAAAATATTCACAGTAAATTGTACCATAAAAAAGAAACGATTACAGCGCCAGTTGATAAACCACGTGACTTACTGAGCGAAGTACGTAATACTCAATTTCTGTTCGCCATGTGTGGTCTATTCGGTACAGTGAATAGAGAAGCGAAGTGCGATAACTGCGTCTTAGGTTCGATCCTAGCTGCTTTCATCTTGCATTTTTTAACTCTACTTTTCTCTACCGTAAAATTTTACAGTGAAATTGGATTTTACGGTGAAAGTTACTGGCAACATGGATGCCAGTAACTTTTACCGTAAAATTTCAGGAAAATTTTTAACAGTGTAGAAAAAGTAAATTTCAGAGAAATTTCCGTATAAGTTCTGGTAATTTAACATAACTCTTAAAATTCTTGAAATATTTCTTAGCCTGCGGTCTATTTCAGTTAGAACACTTTTCCGTGTAAAATAATTCAAGTAAAATGCATGTAACTAATTAATTCTTCTTTACGGAGTGTTTCGCCTAACTTGTAATTTTTTGTCATTTTTACTAAAAAATCACCAATTGTGTAAAACTGGATGATTTTAAAAGCATTTTGATGCAAAATGTCTTTTTTCTTTAACATCAATGGTTTGTTTAATAAGTATTTTTACAAAAACTGCCCCCGAACCTAATCGGATACCCTAAAGACGTGCATATACTTTACAAAACGTGTTTGGTGTAGATTATTTTCCTTACGTGTATAAATCATGAGCTTTAAGAAATTGAATCGGTTAGTGCATAAACAACGTAAGTCAAGAACTTCGAATTGTTCAGGAGAGAGAAAAACGTCTTAATTCTAGCATTGTTTCTACGGTCAATGTTTAAAACAAAAAATCCCCGTATCTATCGAATTAGTAACCTGACTGACATGATTTTTGACCTCAACATGTATTTTGCCTCCCACAGCTTGTTTCCATAAAAAAAACGAATTTTCGAATTTTTGTGACTGATGTTTTTGCACTCACCGATTCAATTGCTATCTGAATCTTTCTATTTGCTTCATTTTTTTTAATGTTTCATTTATAGCTCTCCTGTATATGTTCGAGTACGAAACCTACCGTGGTCTGCTTGCCACAAGGAGGTTCGCCAGTTCTTTCAGTCACATAAAATACCAGATGGAAGCATTTCCATATATGAAGACGAAGCATTTATATTCTTCGACTCTATGGGTTTGCTGAAAGAAACGAATCTAAAAGATTACTGCGAAATAAATGGCAACAAAGTATCCCTGTCAGTCATCAAGCAAAAGGAATTTCGGAAAAGAGTTCATCAGCATGCAAGAAGGACTTTAACTTTTGGAGCTTTGGAGAGCTTCTACGCTGCAAAAAGAAATGAAGATGTAAGGGTTCCTTTAGCAAAGAGACGAAAGATTCGACCAACTTGTATAGACGATGGTATGAGTCTTAAAGAAAGAGGGGATTCAGACGGTGATATGAGGTTTCAACCAGAAGAAGTAGATTACCCAAATGCATCGCTTAATTCTTATGAAATGGCGATACCTCGTAGATATAGAAAGCCAGTGCGGAAAAGAACAATTCATCCAACGTTATTGCCAAAAACGGAACATTATGTCTCAAATTCTGTATTTTGTTGTGAGGAAGTTGACTATGTGGAAGATCCATGAAATGCAGAAATATAAAACGAAGAGTTTGCTTTATAAGGAGGATTATAAATGTTCGTGCTATTAAAAAATAAGTCATGTGAGATTTTCAATTTACATATTGTTTACGTATTTAAATTAAATAACTATAACTAGGTACACAGTTTGAATTTCCGATATAAACATTCTTTGTTTATTTTAGCAATCTAAACTACGTACCTATTTGTAATTTTTTGATAGATCATGTAAAATATTTATTTTGTTGTGAAGAAGTTAAAATGTTGCGTGGCGGATTCATGAAATGCAGAAAAAAAGAAATATAAATTTGCTTCACAAGGAAATGTTCCTGCAGTTAAAAGAATCCTGTGAATTCTATAATTCACTAACATATAACTTATAAACCATGATATTTTAAATATTTATATAGTAACCATGCAGCATCTTTTTTCTTTTAGATATCTAAGCTAGGCATGAATTCGTAATTTATTGATGGATTAAATAAAATATTTATATTAAACTTTTTACAAAGTGCATACAATATCAGTAATTTTAATACATATATCTACGTTTACGTTTTAGATGTAAATTTTAAATATTTATGCTAATATAGCTTTTTGTTCCCATCTGTGTGGAAATTCTAAAGCAATGTGATATTCATATTATAAGTATGTTTGAAGTATTTTAATAAATTTTTTTTCTTAAATTATTGTTATTTCATTGTGTTTTTAAGGTTAGTTATATGGTTCATTTTAAGTACCTCACAGCTTTCTTTATTTTCTTTTAATATGAAAGTAAATCTTTTATAGTTAAGTTTTTTGAGGATGTTTTCAGCGATAATATAGTTAGCTAAACAAGATAATTCTGAAATTTTCCTCAATAATGAGACATTTAAACACTGAAAAAAAGTAAGGTGATTACTCACTAATAGTATTTTTAAAAAGTCTTCCTTATTTCAAACAGGATTAGAACGAAATTATATCAAAGCACTTTGAATTACTGCAATTATTATGAAAATTTAAAATTAAGGAGCTTGTTTTTTTATTTACAAATCATAACGACTGCACGTACCTTATTTTACTTTCGCCTTAATTTCCTTTTATTTGACAAACATTAAAAATTTTGATGCAGAAATAACATTATGCAAAAAAATTTGAAATGCTAATTACATAAATAAAATAATTGAAAATTATACGATTTTCAAAATGAACATAGACATAAAAGGATAAATATGAACTCACCTTATGGCGTTTTTATCCCTGCTCCTGACAGAAAAAGAAAAAAACCGGGGTTATTGGTATATTTTGCAAAGTTTAAATAAGAACATCAGCTTTGCAGAATATTTATCGTCAATATGTGACAAAGTATTAAGTATATTGTAGTAGCGCATAATTTTCTGTTAATTCTTAAGTAGAGTTACGTTAGTTATTAACCCTAGAATGGCCAGAAACGGTAAAAATGACCGTGCACTAAAAAAGCTGTAGGTCTTATATAAAAATGTATATAGCTAATACAAAAATGCGTTTCACGTTAGCATTAGCTTTTCATCGGTTATACGACTTATAACTATTTAACTTGAAACATTTATATAAAAACAATTTCAAATGTATTTCAAGCATATTTTATGTGCACTCAGTTCAAACCCACTACTAAGATTCAAGCTAGATATCTTAATATTTCACCATATTAGCTTTCAGAGCAGGTGCGTTCAGCCTCTCAGCCGCTAAAGTATGATTCTGACACTCCGCTTGAAGCATTCAAGTGTTTTAAACTTTCACTTACAGTGTCACTTATAACGTTAAGCCTACAATATATCCACCTAAGATAAAGGTTAATATTGGTTAAAGTCGGATTTATTACTGTTCTTATGCAGAAGTAATAAGTTCATATACATAGAGGACAACATACAAAAAGCTTCGCGCTTCTTGTAACACAAAATAACACGCAGGGCACTAGTGGGAAACGAACTGATGACGCTAGTACAATGAGCGAACTTTCAACCTCAGAGCCACCGAAACTCTTAAAATGCAATACTTTCACATCAGAATAGTTTGGAAGAATAGTAACTAGGAATGGTAACTAGGAGGTCGTTATGACCACGAATATATTTAATGTTTCCTAGTTACCACTAGTGAATACGGTGGATTTTTGACCGGTTGAAATCGAGCCTAGGACCCTCCGATTCCAAGTCTGATACCTTACAAATAAGACTAGCACAGATACAATAGAAGACATATTAAAGATAAATGTAAAATAAGAAACAAAAAACACTCATACATTCACACCCCACACCACATATCTCCCCCATTTATATGCATAAATGGGTGTAATACGTATTATATTATCAAGTTTTAAAAGGCTTTTTACACAACAGATATTTTTATTCCGAATAAGAACGTTTCTGAATATTTCTATTTCTTTCTACAAAGGATCTGTAAGAAAGAATCATAATTGCAATATTGCGTGATATCTACGTGTAACCTAATGCTACAGCGGAAAGAGAGAAAACAAAGATCTTTTCAGAGTAAAGAAATTAATTGTTTTTTGACTTTCATTTTCAGCTATTGAGAAGGATAGCCGTTGATAAAAATAAATTGGAAAGAATTATTTTGCATGTTGAAGTGTTCGGTCAAACCTTTTGCTAAATGTCTGCAAACACGAATTCCGTGTGAAAACCACACCCTGCATTTTGTGATCTTGTTCGCTTGAATAATATTTTGCGAAACACTACCATGAGTACAAACTGGCTTGAAACTATTAATCTTGCAATACCCAACACTACTAATAAAAATAACTCGATTTTAGTATTCAATAAGAAAATCTTTGTTAAAACAAACTCATTTCTTCTAAAGCCTTAAACAACGAATGAATGTTCGTCAATGTATGATGGAACTCAAGTGCTTAAAAAATATCTTACTTGTTGCACTAGAACTGGTTGAAATTATCATGGATATAGCACATATTCCGAATAGCATACATACACGTTATCATATAAATAACATATCAAGATCCAAAATAACCAACCAACCGAATAACAGTGCTGGCACGTGGTTTGGAATTTCTTTATAGATTATCAACAAAAACATACATCTACTTTCCGCTGTTTTTTTTATTTTATTTCTTGTTTTTTTTCTTTATTATTACTTTTTTAGAATTTTGTTTTTTTAGAACTCCTTCAACAAGAACTAAAAGTGTGACATTCTCCATTTTTGTCGGATTATGTGCATGAAAAATATTGTGAGATATGACAAGGGCTGGGAAATAGGAAAGGCTAGGTGCGATACTTTGTTAAAGGGTATGTGGTCAAAAATAGGCAACCCCTTAGAAATAACTTCTTATTCAAAATGTATTCTAATCCAGAGGTTCCCGATGTTCCAGACCTCGACTTACATGAGTTCGAAAATATGTTCGAAACTCAATTAGGTCTTAAATATCTGTTAAAATCGAGGATTGTGGTGGGCGTACGTAAACAGGAGCTTTTCCATTACCTATAAATGTGCTTTAGTTTTGAGTAAACATATTTCCACTCTTCCTCCAAGATTTTGCAGAAGGGTGCAGCGGCATGAGTTCATAGACTTCGAGATGGACTACGCTTTGGGAAATTCAGTTTTTATCCCTTGTGCCACTAAAATAGTTTCATCTGATAGATTAGATATAAATTCATTTTTCTAGAAATAGCAAAGCCTATACTCCCAATCCTAAAATCACAAATTATTTGCGAGCAAATCCTTAAAAAACATCGAAAATTCCAAGCAATTTAGACATAGTATAGAATAAAATTTACATTTAGAAACTAGTAATCTTCTTCTAGACTTTCATAAAATTGGAGAAAAGAATGCCTTTGCGAGGGAAATAATATTTTTTGAAATTTCCTGCCCTTTAAAGGCCTAGGAGGGAGCACTTGTCAAAAATTCTGCACGACTACGTAACGGGAGAACATAATGACGGAATGTTGCAACGTTACACTGAACTTTCATAGTAAGTATTCCCTGTAATGAGGTCATTATTGTGATTTCGGCGTAATGATCAGAGGAGTTGTGAAAGCAAATGACAATGTCTTCCCTTCTGGAAAGGTGATTGCGTCCAACAAGTTATTCTATGATAAAAGCAATTATGTTCCAGTCTTCCTTAAATTTAATAAATTTTAGACTAAAGGCGGAAGAGTGTATGAAATATTCTTAAGCATACATTGAACTTTTCTCTTCATGTCTCTTAGTTTGCTTTTGGAATCAATTGAGAGTCTATAAATAACTTTTTGTTCTAAAGTCGAACTTTCAACCATTGTATAAAACAAAAATAAAAATTTAGAACAGCAAAAATTGCATCATGTTCCTAAATATGACAGCTTTACTTTCAAAAGTATTAATATTTTTATTTTGATTTTGACTTATATAACTGACCATTAAATTTAATAACACCTAAAGAGAACTTGACAAAGCAGAAATTAAACATTATAGATAGATTTGAAATTAAAACACCAATTTTTTAATGCAGTATATTTCTGTAAAATGCTTAGTTTTCTACTGTACACTGGCAACGATAGCATCTTTTATTTTTCATAATTTCAAAATCTATTATGTAGATTAACTTCTATAAAAATGCAATTAATTATCATTAAATTTCGAATACTTAAGTTGTAATGAGCTGCAATTCAATGGTCTTTTGAAAGAGAACGGACAAGGAAAAGGTATTCGCAAAGTGCCAGCGCCTAATCAGATTCATTTAACTTAGATACACTGTGATTTATAACGAACAATATCCCTTTGGGATCAATCCAGTGCCATTTGTCTACTGTAATTAAAATAGAACTCTATACATCATCGATATACTTCTTTATACTCAAGAAATTTTCCTGGAGTTTTAGAGTAATTTGACGCATTTGCTTGACTAGAAAAAAACTAAAAGAATTACACCACTTCAAGTGCAAGAAAAATAGGAATTTGCTTACATGCTCAAATTTTATTGCTGGATTTAAAATATTTCTTTCCCATTTTCAGAATACTTATTTTGGAAAGTTTTCAATTTTTCTGTAAGATAAAACGAAATCTGACCTACACTCAAAGCATTGTATACCAGAAACATGATGCATAATGTCTGGGCAAAATTTAATTGCCGAGTCGCACAGCGTTGCTTTTGACGTAAAAGAACCTAATCAACTTGCAGTCAAAGGTGTGCAAATTTTCAAATGTACCGAAAAGATGAAGAGATATTGAAAAATAAAATTACTGTTGAAATAATCCAAGTTAATTGTAAGTATACAGACGAATCAAATGACCTTTTAAGCAGCCCATTAGTTTAATTTCTGTCAAGAGATGTTTATGTTCTTACCATCTGGTTGTCCTTGAGTATCCGGGATGTTAACGCCATTCTTGGAATATTGGAAAGGTTGAAACAAAGATCCTTATTAGTTAAATTTCGAATGATGACCTCGTCAGCTAGCAACTCTAGTCTCTTGAACTTTTTCATTACCCGATTCAACGTCAATGTACACTTATTTAATAAATTGAGACATGAGTTACCTGCCTACACCATTGCCTACAATTTTAATAGTCATTGCCATTCCTAATACGATAGTTCAAGTACAATTTAGGAATTTTATCATAACCATTTCCACAGAAGGGTAATTGAAAGCAGCAGCTTTCATAAAAACAGCAATCTTCCAATAGTTCTTACAGTCAGAGACATTAATGACAGCCTAATTTTGATTGTGTGTGGCTATGATAAGTTGTGGCACGACTATGAGGATCGTTGCTTGTTTAGGAAGAACTCGGTGAAACTCGGATAGGGTTATTTGCACGGATTTGAGTTGGAATACTTTTGCAAAACTACAAAAAGTCACCAAACTCATTTCATAACCAATCGTTCTTAATTGTTATCAAGAAATATGAAGTAAAAATTATACCAAGATCAAGACTCAATTAATCCGAAGCACTCTAATAACGTCTCAAATACAATGGGTTTTCTAGAACTTGATATACCAGTAGGAACAAAAATGTTTGTCTATTTGCGTATGTTCTGATTTCATGTAAAGCACGGTTTCAATTGTAGCTCTAAATTATGTCGGGGAAGTAATTTTTTTTTTCTTATCTATATGGGGTCTTTTAAGCATAATTAAAAATCACATTAAAAAAATAAATAGGGTGAGTTCTGGTAAGTGCGTACCCTTTTTTTCAAAGTTCATGTTCAGAAGGATGCTGCTCTGTAGAAAAATCTTGTACACTCACAATTTTTTTTTAGTTTTCTTTCCAGGTCTTTTACTAAGATTTTCAAGCATATAATATGTTAAATAAACCATAAGCATAGGTTTTGTGACCTGGTTTATGACACCTATTCTAAGGTACGCACTTTCCCTACCTAGCGGGGTAAGTGCGTCCACCTTAAATTATGTGAATATGAGCAGGAAAAAACTTCTGGCACACATTAAATATGTTAGGTAATTGCCTTGGAATAATTCCTAATACTAGAGATCAGCACTTGCTTGCATGGATGAAACGCAATCAGTGATATCCCACGTGTCTTGCGAACAACTGTGATTTGAAGATTGAGAGAGTTGTGTCTGTGATTCTTCCTTTGTCCTTTTAATAAGACCAAGTGAGCAAATGTAAGTTGTTTTTATTTAGTAATAATCACTTATAGTCTACATAGTTTATTTTGGTTTAATACATTAATCAGTCTGTGTTTAAGCCAGGGTTCGCACTTACCCCTTCTTAAATGTAAGATGAGACATGTGCGTCCAATAGCGTTGTTGTAAGTGCGTACCCCTGTGATTTTCTTTAATTCTATTTGTATGGTAGATCGTTAGGTGACCTGAGTGAACAATTCGTTTTTTTCTTTCTTTTTTTTTTGAATAAATACGGTTTTAAAATATTTTTCTTATTAGAATCAGCAGCAGTAAGAAAAAACACAAAATAAAGAGCAAAAAAAAAAAAAATAATTGATCATGATATGATACTTGTACTTTTTTTTCTTGTACATTGAAATAGTTTTTCACAAGGTGTTCTTAATTTTCTTAAATATAATTTATTCATTACTCCACCTTCGTTTTTTGAATCAGTTGGTTCCTTATTTAGTGTTTCACTTAATTTCATTGCTTCATTTGTCATTCTGGTTTAAATTAAGTATAGCTTATGATCGCTATTTTCAACGAAAAATTTACTAACTGATATCTAAAAGCCAATATATTTCAGAGGTAATGAATAAAATTGAAATCTTATGCCGCATTCAATGTAAATATAAATACTTGATGGAAATGACGTCGGATTTATAATCGGCTCATAAAAGAGTTATAAGCAAAATTAAAGGTGAATTACGAGAGTCGGATTATACACGTAATGGTACACATTTGCCTCATCATAATGGTACGCACTTGCTCCGCATAATAGTACGCATATGCCTCATGATAGTGGTACGCACTTGCCCCATCATAATGGTACGCACTTACCCCCACCTTACTTTAAAGAAAGGGAAAGTGCGTACCGTCATATAAACAAATTTTAGTTAGAGTATTTGATCAAAATACCCCATGTATGTTATTAGTAGCTATTACTCAAAAGAAACAACTTGCATTTCTTGACTTCAATTGCTTATTATGACTACAAGAGAAACTGAAACAAAACCTTCTCAATCTTTACTTTAGAGTTTTTTTGAAGACATTTAAGTTGTCTCTGATTGTGTTTCGTCTATTGAATCCAGGCCTGAGTTCTACCTATTGAATTTATCATTAGACAGTTATCTAACATAGTCGATGTGTTGCAGAAGACATTTCAGGACGGTGTTGATATAATTCCCAGTGGACGCACTTACCCCGTGGACGCACTTACCAGAACTCACCCTAATTAAAAACTCTCATTTACTTTTGTAAAGATAACTCAAGGCTAATCAAATGATGTACAGCAAATTCCCAATACAGCATAATTTCCACTGTGTTATGAATTGTTATTTGAGTCAAATTGAAATGATCAGGATTACAACTTATTGTTTAACCCATTTATGCCCAATGGCCTAAAAACGGGACGCTTGTTAATTACTGCATACAAAAACCTGTAATGGGTATATAATTTTACTAAAGCTGTTTTTCACAAGTTAAAGAGTCCTTCTTGAGAAAACCAGTTAGAGCCACTATTTGGACATCAGAGTTTATTTATTGACAGCTATTTTCAGGCAAATCAGTCAAGCAACGATCCAGCATGGGCAGTCACAGAAAGTAAGTTTTTTTTGTGAATTTTTTTGCATAAAATTAAACTATTTTAAAACGCTTTAACTTAAAATTGATCACAGATGCTTTCTGTGATGTTACTTTGCAAAAGTACAGTCAAGTAAGGTCGTATTTTGCTCACATATCTGCAAAATATCTCATAAACAGGACGTTAAATAACTTAATAAAATATGGCAACGGCGAACTATTTTAAGTCTAAAATGTATGTAAACTATTCCAAGTAAGAGTTTTAAGCAGATAAAATTGAAAAAAAAAATGTTAAAAAAAAACTTGAGCATAAATGGGTTAAGTGATCAGTTACTGCATTTAATGCAAAAGAACCCTAATTCCATCCATATTACACATCCCCGAGATAATCAGTTTTCTCACAAGTAATTAGGGAAACTAAGTTTGAAAATCGTACAAATTTCTCCGAGAATCGTACGAGTTTCTATATTCTCCGCTTGGTTGTAATTACAGTTAGGAGATGAAAGAGGATATGATTCGTCAAAGAATGTTCCACTCTCGTTCATTGATTTTTGTGGAAAACATCGCCTTGACAAAGATATGAGAAAATATTTCCTAAATTGGAGAAATTTTAGCATTGTTTTCCTAGTTGAACGCTTGCCTTTCAATCTTTTTTTATGAATAATAGGGTGCTTATATAGTACACTAGTCAGAGGTTTATTCATTACTTTTATTAAAGCAGGGTTTTTTTTTCAATAACTTTCGATTGCACTTTAGGAGTATTATTTCAAACAGCTGCTGGGACTTAAAAATAGAGTTTTTTAAATTGCTTTGAAACAATCAAATAAACAAATATTTTGCTTGTTTTGACACTTTCCAACTTTTAAATGTTTTTAGAATTTGTTTTTATTGAAAATTACATTTTGAATTCAACAGAATTAAGCAAAATACTGCATAATAAAAATTTACAAAAACACAGAATTCGGCCTACATAAATACGTTAATGTGCTAACTCGCTTTTTATGTATGCAATATGTACATCAGTCCAATTGTCTGGATTTCGCGATGTCCGGTTTAATGGAGTTGATATTAATAAGGGTTAACTTTAATGCAAAAAAAAAAATGTTCCAACAACCTACCTCAGCTCATTATATACACTCAAACTTAGGACCAAGCATTTTGCAAATTTGAACTACTTAAAGAACAAGAATCCCCATCTACAACAAATTAAAAATAAAATCTGGCAAAATATCCCTAAAGTGGTAGCCTATTTATTATTTATTTTCGTAAGTTTTTTTTTCAAGCTCTTGCCGTATTTTTTTTTTATATATTTTTTATTAAATTGTTTATAGTTGCATATAATTTCAAGAGTTTTTTTTTTCCAAAATGTAAGTATAACTTACGGGTCGTTTTCACCATATGCTTACATTTCAGAATTTTTAAGTAATTTTTAACTTGTTATTTTCTTTTAGAAACACTAACAAATGTTTTGTCACATATTTTAGGTGTGTGAAAAAGTAATTGGTTGTACACTTTGATGCATAATTAAGTATTCAAATGTTGTTGTAAAACTTAAAGTTGCAAGGAATATTGTCATCCGTTACCATACAAAATCAATATGAAATCTCACTTTTAAACTATATCATAGCA
This sequence comes from Uloborus plumipes, assembly GCA_038373865.1. Lineage (NCBI taxonomy): Eukaryota > Metazoa > Arthropoda > Arachnida > Araneae > Uloboridae > Uloborus > Uloborus plumipes. The sequence goes on from JAXGGA010001016.1 coordinate 25,482, forward strand.
CCTAGAACCAACTTCATTTGAAATTATTTGCGTCCCTGAAGCTTAAAACGATGTTTGTGATAGTTAAAATATTGATCAAAAACTGTATGGTAACGGACTTGACATTTGGTAACAGATTTGACCAATAACGGACTTGACATTTCAATCAAAATGTCAAATTATGGCTAGGTTGTCGAATTTAAAAATTGAACAACAATCTACATTTTCTTAGAGTTGTATAATAAACAATATTTCGGGATAAAAGTTGAGAAAAATTTAAAAGTAATACTAAAATCTTTGGTAACAGACTTGACAAAGACTAAAAATACGCTCCTGGAAAATATCTTGTGCGCAACGCCACAACAAAACTTCTCGACTCAGGAAAACAAAATGGTACGAAATAGGTACGTAACTAGTTTGTTAAGTTAACTGAATACGTGTTACCATCTTTTGACTGCAATAAATACCTTTTTTAGCTAAAATAATCTTAGGGTAACAGCCTTGACAAGAACTGCCGGACAAAATATATTCATACATTTCTCAATGAAAAAAATTACTATTGTCAATATTTACTATGAATATCATACACTAATAGTCAATATATAAAAATAATTTGTTGTATATTCTTTTTATACAATTAAATATATAAAAAAAATAGTTGAACTTGCGAAAATTGGAAATGGACAAGCGTTTTTGCCTTGATTCTCATTTTTAAAGACTTATATAAAAATAAATAAATAAATAAATTTCAACAATTTTTTGAGTGATATAATTTTTTGGGGGTATTTCTTGCAGAAAATAATTGTATGTAAGCAAATTTTGAAAATGACCCTTACCTCCATATAACTGATAGCTTGAGTTTTTCCTTCATTGAAAAAAAAAATTGGTTGCTTTTTAATCGATTTAACCAAAGAATTGTTTTTGTTGCTGTTTTCGGTTTAAGAATAATAACAACAAACGTTGGAACATAGCACTGCATGAGAACGTCTATACTAGACAGCACCTTAACTTGACACTGAACGTCACTCCGAGCGGAGCCAATAAGAGCTCACAAGCAGGCAGCGATCTCCTCTAATTCGCCAAGTAGGCTGTGACGTTTTATCTAGCTCGTTTTTCATAGGCTAACGTCACGCAAACGTCACGCTGACGTCACGATGTTTTTGTCAAGAAACGTTGCAGTGTAGTATAGAATCATATTGTAGTGATCGAAGGAAAGTTTACTGAAACAAATCAACATAAGTAGAACAGAACTAAAATTACACAAACATTACTAATTGCTGCTCTGTTCAGGGGTGCCTATCCCCCCCCCCCGAATTTCTCACAACCCTCTTGTGCTTTTTATTTTTACCTCTCTTTTTTATTTTATTTATTTTTAAAATATTTTTTTAATATTTATTTATATTTTCAAAAATTATTTATTCTTTTAAATATTATTCATTTATTATTTTATTTATTATTAATTTTCTAGAAGTACTAATTGTGCGTAGAACAGAATCGCTTTTTTTCTCTTCCAGACATTCCAAGTTCACTCACACACACAAAATAAATTAATAAATAATAATAATAAAGAAATAAAAGAAATAATTTAACTTAAAAATATTAATTAATGAATAAATTTTTTATTAAAAAATCAGTAAATAATGTAAATAAATAAGTAAATAAATAAATTAGTTTTAAAATCCCCCCCCCCCATTTTGATGGCTCAACTTGCGCCATAATCCCCCCCTGTGGGCACACCTGACTCTGTTTCTGAAGTCGATTTAGAACGGCAACATAGATTCAAACCTAAAGCAAACATCAATGAAATAAATTATCCAATTGTGTAACAAATGATTCGCGGTCTGCAGACGAATTTGTCTGCTAACTATTAGATGGCAATTGTCCTTTAGGGAAATTATAGATAAATGATGATGGGATATAATAAATTATGTCCCGATAGTTACTGTTTAACTGTGTCGAGGTCTCTGAATCAAAATTTTGTTAGTTTAAGAACTACAAACTCAAGATTTCACTTATTCAAAGATCACATGATTTTTTTTAAATAACCAATTAATCCCGGCTACTTCTACCTTTATCATTAATTTATAATTTTTCATTTGAATCAATTAATTGCGCCAATTTGGGGCAAATAAACAAGGTCAGCTCGAATTAATTCAACTATCAGACTGAACAAAATCCATGCTTCATTTAAAACTCGTATTTAGCTGGAGCAGCACATTCCTGTAATACATTCCTAAAATTATGTTTCATAGAAACGTTTTTTTTTTAAAACAAAGTAAATTTTTTTTAATATTTGTTTAAATGCTAGCAATTATCATAAAATATATAACTGAGTGTTACAAACGAACAGAAAAACTTGTCGATTTAAATCTTCAGTGCAAAAACAATTCAGAGACAATCCTGGAAAATAATGGGCTGCTGATGTACCTAATTTCCGCCAGTAACATGTATGGAAAAAATCAGGATGGTTTCTCGTTGAAAATTAGTAACCTTCCTGAGAGATTCAGAAACCTTCCCAATAAAAGCCAGCCACGTCATGGCAATAAATAGGGAGCTTTCCGAAAAAAAAAAAAAGCTTAGATGAATGGTAGCTGTTTGGCTCTATCGTGTTTCACCAGGAAGGACATTGGAGCAACTAAGCAAATATGGCCAAATCTAAGTCAAAGATTACAAGTAAATAACTGTAGAGCTTATTTTCCTGCAATTCTTGTAAATTCGCTATACCGAGGGACTGCGTTTGCCGTTATTTGGGGAGAAGTTCATATGGATATGCTGCAATCGAACTGAAGAGCGAAGCACTTAATATAGGCGATGGACATACTTTCCAATTGGTAGTTAATATATTTCTCACAACATAAATAAGTCTGCATTGATGCACTGGTATGAATTCAGGAAACTTTTTCGCCAAAAATTTCATTTTCTTTGGAAATAAGTGGAAACACTCAACAACTTAAAACGTTAAGTAGAAAATATATGTAACGCTTACAAATTTGCTTACATTTTTCTCGAAAAGAAAATCACAATAAAGAAAAAAAAATAAGAATGCAATAAAAAAAATACAAAATTATGTCCTCAAAGGTTAAAAAAGCTTGTTTTACGCAACAAAATTCGAGAATAGTTTTTTTTTTTTTTTAATTTAAGCTTCAGACATGCAAAAACGCTACATGCACCACAGCATAAGATGCATATAGTGTGTGAACCCTGAAGAGTTTAAAAGTCAGAAGACCTTTTATTTAACACGCGAGAGCTCGCGCGGGGTCGGAAACGACCCCATCCCTTTTTTGTTTCCATTTCATGCAATTTCATGGACAGATAAGGAAACCATCTTTTGGGTAGCTGCCATTGTGTCCTTGATTGATATGTGGGTGTGGTTGGAATTTTCTTTAATCCTTTTAATTCTTGTAAACTAGGGGGGTTCTTGCGATTGGAGTCTTTTACGACCACAGGCGAGTACTGACGTCAGTAAAGTTCTCGGAACGGAACAGGTGTTTGGAGTCGGTTCCATTCAAAGAATTTTGAAACATTTTGTGAAAAGGAAGTAGTTTTCAGCAATCCTTCTTCTAGCCATGATTTTCAGTTAACAAGCGTGTCGTTCACAATGATTATGTAGTTCTGTCCTTGCAAAATTCATATTTTTCAATTGCTTTTGCACTACTTATAACAAAGAAAAGATGCGGATTCCATATGAGCAAGGGATGAAGCATTTTAGCTAATTACTAGCCGATGGAGAAAGTGATGAAAATGTGTCATTTCAGATGATGAAGGTTTAGCAATAAAAAAAACTTTAGTGATTTTGACAGTAAAAGCACATTTTCTTTTAGCGAAAATTCTGATAATCCTGATACAGATGACATCTTTATTGGAATAGATAAAGAAACTATTTGGCAAAGAAATAAATTTAGAACTAATGGTTGTACTCCAGTTCGAAATATAAGTATTTTTCTTCCTGCACCAAAGAAAAACGCAAAAAATGTTACTGATGTGTTTGAGAGCTGGAGCATTTTCGTAATAGATCATAAAGCATTTTCTTTATGCATTTCAAATCAAAAACTGATCACTGTAGAAGTCTCTGTTAGTGAAAAAACATAAATGAATAAAATAAAATAAAGAAGTCATGAAAAAGAGGAAAAGAAATGAAGAACAACACATTGGGGTCGTTTTCGACCCCGCGCGAGCGCTCGTGTGACAAAACATGGCGCGAGCTCTCGCGAGTTAAATATTAATGTGAAATAAGGTGCTAACAGTATAGAAAACGTTGATAGTAACTTGTACAGGAAAAGTTAAACGAATGCATCAAAAATTGGCGCCCCCCCCCCTCGCCTCCCCACCCAGTTCACCAATCTCCAAACAATAAGATGTCAGTTTGGCGCTTCACTGCTTGTATCTTGTTCTTTCTAATCAGCTACAACTAGCCAAAACGTCCTCATTTTTTTTTTTCACCGTAACATTTTAGGAAAATTTATACCCGTGCATAACTCAATAAAACGTAATAGGGGAAAAAACACTGAAACATTTAAAGTAGTAAGCTAAATAAAAATAAATGAGAAATAAAGGTCAAAAGAAAACAATGAAACATTCAGCAATGAAGCACAAAAGAATCGAATATAAGCAATAATTTCAATTTACTTAAAGCTAGAATAAAAACACTGTGTATGTGTTTCGTTTAAAGTTGAAAATATTTTAAAAATATAACACATTTATTTTATGCATTTAATGAATTTGTTAAAAACAACGCAAGAATATATCTAAGATTATTTAAATAAAAGAAAATGAACTTCGTCGAAGCAGATTGAAAATTTTATAAAAATAATATTTCCGAGTGAATAATTTGAAATATATAAGTATGAAAAACTTCAAAATAAGTAGGTAATATACGCAAATTTATGTATTGTCCCAAAGTAGTATAAAATTAATCGTTCCTCCAGTTTAGATTAAAAAAACGATAAAATTAAGAAGTTTCAAAAATTTGATTTTTCGTCTTTTTTGGGGGAGGATTTACCTTTTCATTAGCGTAGGTGCATCTAATTCTTTTGGTTTCCGTAGTGTTTGAGTAAGGAAAAATCTTCTTTTGCTCCTGGAAGAGCATTCAAATTTAATTAAAATTGATCGCAGAAAAGACAAACATTGTCGAACACAAATTATTTTCAATTAGTCGCTTTCATTTTCGAGTCTTTCTTTATTGCGAAGTAACCTTTCGCTTGGCAAACTTTTCCCGAAATACTTTTCGCATTTAACAGAAGTATATTTCAAAGAATGGCAAACATTCTTTGAACTATTCCGATGAAGTATTATTTGTAAGGTAGATTAGGGTAAGACGCCTTAGTTTTTAACTTCATTTTATGGTGCATTAGTAAAACACAAAATATGGATTTTTGTGATTTTTAGAAAAATAGGTTTCGCTTTGAAAAAAAAATATATATATGTATATATTATAATAAACAAAGTAGTTGAAGAATCATATAGAACAGAAAAATAAACTTCACCACACAGTTCAAAAGGCGCCTGTGGCAGCTCTTTGAAACTGGTAGCAGAAACTTTTGGAAGTTTTCTCTTTAATACTGTTTTTAACAAGATTTTTTTCTACTTCTAATTAAAAAAAAAAAAAAAAAAATATATATATATATATATATATATATATATATATATATATATATATATATATATATATATATATATATATATATATATATATATATATATAATATATATATATATATTATATATATACACTGAAGTGACAAAAGTCATGGGATACCTCTTAATATCGTGTCGGCCCTCCTTTTGCCCGGCGAAGTGCAACAACTCGACGTGGCATGGACTCAACAAGTCGTTGGAAGTCTTCTGCAGGAATATTGAGCCATGCTGTCTCGATAGACGTCCATAATTGTGAAAGCGTTGATGGGGCAGGATTTTGGGCACGAACAGACCTCTCGATGGTGTCCCATAAATGCTCAATGGGATTCATGTCGGGCGATCTAGGTGGCCAAATCATTCGTTGGAATTGTCCAGAATTTTCTTCAAACCAATTGCGAACAGTTGTGGCCCGGTGACATGGCGCATTGTCATCCATAAAAATCCCATCGTTGTTTGGGTACATGAAGTCCATGAATGGCTGCAAGTGATCTCCAAGTAGCTGCACATAAGCATTTCCAGTCAATGTTCGGTCCAGTCGCACTAGAGGACCAAGTCCATGCCATGAAAAAACAGCCCACACCATTACGGAGCCACCACCAGCTTGAACAGTGCCTTGCTGACAGTTTGGGTCCATGGCTTCGTGGGGTCTGCGCCACACTCGAACCCTACCATCGGCTCTTACCAGCTGAAATCGTGACTCATCGGACCAGGCCACGGTTTTCCATTCATCTAGGGACCAACCGATATGCTCACGTGCCCACGAGAGTCGCTGCAAGCGATGTCGTTCTGTCAGTAAAGGCACTCGAGTCGGTCTTCTGCTGGAATAGCCCAAGAAATCCAAATTTCTCCGCACAGTTCTAGCAGACACGTCCATTGTACGTCCCACATTGATTTCTACGGTGATTTGACGCAGTGTTGCTTGTCTGTTAGAATTTACGACTCTTTGCAGACGTCGCCGGTCTCGATCTTTAAGTGCAGGCGGTCGACCACTGCGCTGTCCATGGTGGGATGTTATGCCTGAAATTTCATACTCTCGGCACACTCTTGACACAGTGGATCTGGGAATGTTGAATTCTCTAAAGATTTCCGAAATGGCATGACCCATGCGTCTAGCTCCAACTAACATTCCGCGTTCAAAGTCTGTTAATTCACGTCGTGCGGTCATCATCACGTTAAAACCTCTTCACATGAATAACTTGAACAGAAATGAAAGCTCTGTAAAAGCACTGCGCATTTATACCTGTTCTATGCGATGCTACTGCCATCTGAAAATTTGCATATTGCTATCCCATGACTTTTGTCACTTCAGTGTGTGTATATATATATATATATATATATATATATATATATATATATATTTAACCACTGAAAATTAATGATCGAAAAACCCTTTCATTTTGGCAATTTGCCCATTTCGTTGGGGAAGATGCCGTACACGATGTTTTTGCACCAACTTCTAAATGCTATGTACTTCATCGAATCACATTTTTTCCGACGTTTCGGTGTAGTTTTCTAAGTCTATGTTTCTTGTAAGAGCATTGTTTTCTCTTGGGCTTGTATAAAAGTTAGGGCATCTTCCTCAAACAAAAATACGGCGTCTTAGCCAAATGCATCTAACATTATTTCGGGTACTCATCACAGCGAGAAAAATGATAAAACACTACAAAACACCCTTTAAACCTGTGGTAAATGCAAGTCTATTTATATGTACTCTCAATGTGCAGGCTCCTTCATTATAACTTACCGTCTAGCTGGTTTTGTTGGTGCTTGTGGGTGAAATACACGATACGGCATCTTCTCCAATACGGCGTGTTCCCATGATCTACCTTAGTTAAAATAGGACTGTATAAATTATATTTAACAAAGCACGAGAGTAATTCGTAATCTTGAATTATAATTGCGGTTTAAAATTATAATTGCTATTTTTATTTAGAAATGGGATAAACTTGAACACACAAGTGCTTGTCAGTTTTTTCTGAAACTAGAAAACTTAATTCTGGGTTTAGTTTCACTCTTTTTTTTTCTTTACAGTAATTAGTTGTAATTACAAGTCAGAATGAGAGAGGTGACAAGAAAATTGGTTCAATTTTATCCAAAGTAGTTCTTTTTTAGAAAACTTTTCGTCGAAATAAAAACATGGTTACATTCCCCTTGTTTTTATGTCTTTCGGTATTGGTTTTCTTTCACAGTTTCAAATTACAAATTCTTGATGAAACTTAAAATTGTAGCTTCTTATATTAAATCATAAAATTGGTGCCCATGGATTTTCCTAGATTATATTTGGAATATGTTTGTCATACACAATGCAAAATGAATAAAATTCCATGAAGTTGAGTTATAATTAATGTTAATAGAATGTAATGGATTAAATTTCTTGATAAATAAATGTTACCATTTCTTTTTTATATAGCTTGATTGTTAAGTAATTATAGAGTTTAGATAGATGGATAGATAATAGACAAATAGATAGATGTGTTAATTGCTAAAAACGAAACTTTCCTTCAAACACAATAATAATAAAATGTTTATCATTTTATAATAATAATTGTTATAGTGTAATACAGATTAATTGCAAAAGAGCTTTATGCTCCTCTACATTAAAATCATCTGAAGAAAATTAGATAGATACATTTTTAAAGAGTTTTTGCGTTGCTCTAAATTAAACTCCGCTAAAGACAATTAGATAGATTAATTATTAAACAGATTTCTATAGCTCCAAATTTAAATTTAGTTCGTTTGCAACTGAACTTATTATGTACTTATTGATATTCCTAAGAGTTTTCTGTGTACATTTCACCAGAATTATGTAATATATGTAAGCTGAGGATTGATGAAATATAAACGATTCTATAACATTTCTAAATTCAATGTTAATGGAAACAGCACACACACCGAAAAACAAATTAAAATGAAGTTGCTTTTTCAATAAAAACACAAACAAACTAAACCTTTCTACTCGAAGGCTCTTTCGAAGGCATTCTCATTAAAATACAAGAACGGATAGCTTCACCTTACAACAGAAAGTATCTGAGTGTATCTTCCCTATTTTTGCTTTATTTTATCTCCCGAAATTGAATTGTAACAAAGAAATGCTTCAATAAAAGTAAATAAATAGCATTATAGATTTTCTTCGTTTTACTAAACAGATCGCTTCTTCTTTATGCACCGTCACACTCTATTCCTTTCACGTCTTTGTTTGAATGTTTCAAGTGCCAATATGTATGCGCATTCCTTTGTTACCTTCTCCCCGTACGACCTCATTACTGTACACCGCTTATATTTCGGCCCTGTGGCCTTGTTCCAGAAGTGGTTTCAATTTTGTAGATAGTGTTTTGACAATGCCTTATTCAAGAATGTGCTGAATTTAAGGTTTCTCTTGGTTGGGGAAGTTTACGCCGTTGAGTTGTTTACAGAACTCGATAAAATAATAGAAATGTTTTTGGACGAAAAATAATCAAATCCAAATAAACTGCTGAATGTATACCTTGTATCAAGACAAGTTAAAGCTTTTTCAAAGCAAAATTACATAATGTTTATTTAGATGCTAAAATGCATAAAGCTAGAAACATTTATCGTATTTTATATTTTAACAAACCGTTTGAATTCTTAAATTACATTTAAATAACATCACTCCTTTTTTGGACGAAAAATAATCAAATCCAAATAAACTGCTGAATGTATACCTTGTATCAAGACAAGTTAAAGCTTTTTCAAAGCAAAATTACGTAATGTTTATTTAGATGCTAAAATGCATAAAGCTAGAAACATTTATCGTATTTTATTTTTTTAACAAACCGTTTGAATTCTTAAATTACATTTTAATAACATCACTCCTTGTTGATAATAATTTACCCTTTAAAATATATTATATATGTCTTTAAATGTTTCAAGTGCTAATATCTTTCAGCATTCCCTTTGTTACCTTCTCCCCATACGACCTCATTTACTTTATACCGCTTATATTTCGGCCCTATGGCCTTGTTCCAGAAGTGGTTTTAATTTTGTAGATAGTGTTTTGACAATGCCTTATTTAAGAATGTGCTGAATTTAAGGTTTCTCTTGTTTGGGGAAGTTTAATCCGTTGAGTTGTTTACAAAACTCGATAGAATTGTTTTTGGACGAAAAATAGTCAGAACCAAATAAAATGCTGAATGTGTACCCTGTATTACAAGTTTAGCCTTTTTAATGCAAAATTACATAATGTGTACCTAGATTAAAATATTTATAATATCGAGGAAAATGTAGAGTATCTTCTTTTTTAAAAACCTTTTAATTAGTTAATTTATTTTTAATAACATCGCTTCTTGTTGACAATAGTTTACTCTTTAAATTACCCTTTAAATGCCTTTGAATGTTTCAAATGCCAGTATGTATGCACATTCCTTTATTACCTTCTCTCCATACGACTTCATTGACTGTACACCACATATATTTCGGCTTTTGACCTTGTTCCAGAAGTGGTTTCAATTTTGTAGATATAAAGGTTTAACAATGAACAATGACTCTTTCAAGAATGTGTTGCATTTAATGTTTCTTTTATTTAGAGGAGTTTACACCGTTATGCTGTTTGCAAGACTCGATCCCCGCATTTTTTTTACAAGAAACATAATCAAAACCAAGTAATTTTTTAACTATTTTTTCAATGCTGTTTTCTAACTTTTGAATGTAGAAAACCTTTTTAATAACTTGGAAACTCTTAATACGCAAAAGAGACTTTGATTGTTTAGTGCGACTCCTACAAAAACTACGGTTTTCTTTTATATTTCTTAATATTGTTATAAAGAGTAGAAATTTGAAAAAGTATACTATCCTTCGCAATAAGGAAATGAGCTTTTCTAAACTTATTCTTTCCTTTTCCTGAAAATGTAACGAACTAAGCGCATGTAAAGGCATCTCAGAAACGAAACAGTATCGCTGATCATTGTATGATATTCCTACAAAAACAACGGTTTTCCTTCAGATTTATCACGAAAAAAAAATTTAAATTATTGTTATAAAGAGTAGAAGACATTTGAAAAAAAAAATACTATCTTTCAAAATAAAAATTAAAGCTATAATAATTCTCTCTTAATGACTTTTTTTCCCTTTACGTTTTAGTAAGGTAAACCTTTTATCTTCTAATCCTTCATTTTCCCGAGAACACAGCATACTAAGTGCATGCAAAGGTATTTTATACAATATGGACAATTATACGTATGGCCTTCTTATATCTTAACTATTTATTATATGTCTTCTTTTGAGAACTTATCTGGAAACACTATTCTTCAGACCCTTTGAGACTAAAACTATTTCTGAATCCATAAGCTTTCCGAAAGCTCGGTCAATAAAAGCATTCCTAGAAACAGTGCGACGACGAAAGCGATTAAATTAGATTTAGAGCCAAGTTCTTCAACTTAACAAGTAAAATGGAAATTTTCCCCGAGATCGAGATTAACAACTATCGGAATCGAGTGGAAATGTGCAGATTGAGGTTAAGAGGGAAGCTAAGGTAAATAAAAGTTCCCAAAAGGTTTTATCGAACTAAATCAACGCTGTAAAATTCAGTTTCTTCTGGAAATTCTGAGGTAGTAAAGACCGATGGGTAAACATTATAAGCAGAGTAAAAGTTTTGCCTAATTCGGGAGTTTTATTCGGTTATGTTTGGGAGATTACTGCGCCAGATCGATAAACCACTACCAAATTAATTTCTGAATGCAAGTTACTGATTTGTAGTTTGCTGGCTTGTTGTGGAAAAAGTTATTTGTACATTTTTTTACTACGCCTTGGTTGTTAACTGATAGGGTGACTGAATAAAACAGCTGATATAAGAGCTATCGGTAAATATGGTGACATACATTAGAACATTATGTTGCTTGTTGAGCAAAATTTACCCTGTTACTACTTTTTGTGACATGCTATGAATATTGACTTTTTTCGTAGTTTCTATAAATTGTGCGCAGTTAAAGTTTGAAAATTTTTATTCGAAAGTGTTAAATTTGATTCATGTGTGACTATTTATTCCGTCGGTTATACGCCATATCCATAAAAAAGTACACTGCAAGAAATAAACTGTTGCTTTTGCAGTATAATACTCGCAGCCGGGGTTCCAATTTAAAACTGCAAAATGCACAGTAATAAACTAAAACTAGAGATTTTACAGTTTCTAACTGTAAAGTTAGCAATTTTACAGTTTATTGCCGTAAAATTCAGCTGTATTATACTGTAAAACCAAGAGTATAATAGTGGCAGATGAAATTCAGTTTACAACTGTAAAATTAGCAGTTTTACAGTTTATTGTTGTAAAATTGGCATTTTACAGTACAGTACTGTAAAATTAACAATTTCACAGTTTATTACAATAAAATTAGCAATTTTTATATTTTATTGCTATAAAATTAGCTGGATTGTACTGTAAAAACATCATTCATTTTTACAGTGTATCGAACAAAATAAAAGCTTCATATTAGTATATTAAAGTATTTTTATTTTAAATGCGTAACTATACTTAATAAATTTATGATATCTCGTGAATATTTCATTATTTTTTGAGCGTGCAGTTAGGCATAGCTTACTTACAGTAAATAGCTGTAAACAGTTTAAGTTCATGTTTTCAACGGCTTTTTTCAAACTGTAACATTTTAATGTTGTATCACTCTTGATTGTATCGTCATATTACCACCAACCTTAGCCTTTTAGCACTGCTGCATGATCATTATAGTGTAAATTACTTTTGAACACTAAAAGTTTAAATAAATTATTTCTAAACTGTAAAATTCTAATGTGTCGTTATTGGTTTTCTCATTCATGTTATGTCATTTATACTTCACCAGGCATCAGTTATGCAAACCAATTTTGTGCCAGTATTGTAGCATGGAAGAGCACTAAACTGATATTTCAATTAATAATTAATTATTTTTAATTTTGTTTTTTAGATGCGCCACTATTGTTGAAAGTAGCTCTTGTATCACCTGCTTAATTCATCCATCTTCACTGTTATTCAATAAACAATATGCAAAATAAACAGACAAATGAAAAAATAATTAAATAAATTAAATACAAGTAGATAAATAAATAAATAAATAAATGCAGTCACATATTTTGTCAACAAACTAACAGAGTATAAATCAATAAATGGTATTCAAAAATAAAATTGGGGATGGTTTATCGACCTTGAGCAGTACTCTTCCAATCATACACAAAACGTTCTCTCGACCTACAATGTTTACTATTAGTGAGAGATATGTACATTACGTAGTTATTACCTTAGGTATAATTATACTTTTGAACTATATTATTGCTTAGATATTAAATAATTTGATTTCATGATACGAATCATTTTTCCTTCAGATATATCTTTTAATATTGTTTTGATACTATAGTTAAATTAATTTTAATGTTTTTTTTACATTTACAAGGTGTGATCAAAGCTTAACCTGAATAATGATAGCTACTGACACACAATATTGTGCCCATATAATGTACTTTGTACAGTAGCGTGATTAAATAAGACATACAACGTCAAATTTAAACACGTTCGGACTTGTCAGATAGCTACCAGAGCCTTTAGAGTGAAGTTGTGCTAACCGTTTCTTTTGCGCATTATGGATTTTGAACTCATGAATTCAATTCAAACTGACTTCGATTCAAATGCACTAAAGTGATTTGAACTATGTTATCATTCGAATTAATATCGTAAATGATCTTTATTTTGGGAGCTTTTGGGGAAAATAAGTGGTTAGATGTTTTTCCGTTTACGCCTTAATCACCGGATTTACCACCTTGGGACTTCTGACTCTTTTGAAAAACCATGACTGCTGAAAGGACACTATTACTCACACTGATAGAGCTACGACTGTGCAGAAGAAAGTCTTCTAAACATCTGCCTTCCCGAAATGCCATCCTTCATGGAGTCCACTTTGCGTTAAGTGCATAATTAGGCAAAGGCAATACCTTAAGCAAATTTCTTCAATTTAAGAACTAGTTTTATAATTTTAAGCTTAATTTCGTTTGCTATGCTTCAAGTTTGCGATTATTATTTTTTTTTCTTTTCTTGTGTTTTTACTTCTTCTTAACTAAATATCTGTTTAAAATTTAGAATAAACAAAAATAAATAAAATCTAACACGTTTGAGTTGTATCATGAAAAATTTGCACCAATACAAAACAAAAAAAATATATATATTTATAAATTTCAAGCTTTAATTATTTATTTTTACATGAAGATTAAATCTAACTCTGCTGATAGCTTTTTCTACCCAAAAATATGCATACCTTGTTTTCTTGAATATTTAGACATCCATACCACCTTATAAGCTCTTTGTATTTGAAGACAATTATCATATTTACATTCACTACAATGAAATTTTTAAAAGGCACCCTGATTAGATATTTTATCATCCATGAAAATTAACCTCACATGTCACCCACCAACGGCTTCTTTTAATATATAATATTAATAACAAAAGACATTAATTCATTAATGGAAATTGAAATATTTCAAAAGCTAGACTTTTATCTTTCGTTTGCTACATTTGCAATTTGTCACAATTTCTTCTTTTTTTGTGCTTTGTCTTGAGCAACATTTGTTTATACTTAAGAATAAACAAAAAATACACAAAAGCTAATGCATAATCGGTAGTCTCATAGAAAAGTTGCACCGACACAAAGCAGAAAAAATTTATATTTATAACTTTCAAGCTTTAATTATTTATTTTTACATGAGGATTAAATCTAATTCTGCTGATAGCTGTTTCTACCAAAAATATGTATACCTTGCTTTCTTGAATATTTAGACATCCATATCCCTCTATAAGCTCCTGATATTTGAAGATATTTATCATATTTATATCCACGAAAATGAAATTTTTAAAAGACACCCTGATTAGATATTTTATCATCCATGGAAACCATCCTCACATGTCACCCACCAACGGCTTTTTTAATATATAATATTAATAACCAAAGACATTAATACCCTAAAGGAAATTAAATTAGTTTAAGAGCTAGTTTTTTATCAGACATTAACTTTCATTTGCTTAATTCGCAATTTGCCATAACTTCCTTTTTTTTTGCTTAGTCTTGAGTAAATATTTGTTTATAATTAATAATATACACAAGATAATACGTATGAGTTTGAGTAGTCTCATGAAAAATGTGCACCAACACAAAGCAGAAAAATTATATTTATAATTTTCAAGCTTTATTAATTTATTTTTACATGAGGATTAAATCTAACTCTGCCGATAGCTCTTCCTACCAAAAAATATGTATCCTTGCTTTCTTGAATATTTAGACATCCATCTCACCCTGTAAGCTCCTGATGTTTGAAGACATTTATCATATTTACATCTAACTAAAATGAAATTTTTAAAAGGCACCCTGATTAGATATTTTATCATCAATGGAAACTATCCTCACATGCCACCCACCAACGACTTTTTTAATCTATAATATTAATAACCAAAGACATTGATACCTTAAAGGAGTAGTTTAAAAGCTAGTTGTATAATTAGACGTTATCTTTTGTTTTCTACATTCACAATTTGCCATAATTTCATTTATTTATTTATTTACTTGCTTTGTCTTGAGTAAGCATTTATTTATAATTAAGAATAAACAAAAAATAAACAAATGCTAATACGTAGGAGTAGTCTCATGGAAAATATGCACCAACACAAAACAGAAAAAAAATTATATTTATAATTATCAAGCTTTATTTATTTATTTTTGCATGAAGATTAAATCTAACTCTGCATATAGCTCTTCCTGGCCCAAAAATATGTATACCTTGCTTTCTTGAATATTTAGACATCCATATCACCCTATAAGCTCCTGATATTTGAAGACATTTATCATATTTACATCCACTAAAATGAAATTTTTAAAAGGCACCCTGATTAGATATTTTATCATTCATGGAAACTATCCTCACATGTCACCCACCAACGGCTTTTTTAATATATAATATTAATGTTAGGTTTTTCTTCCATTTAGCTTAATGAAACAAAGCCACCAGTGATGCAGTGCGAATAAATTATTTTAAGAAGCCATTATTCTTTTAACGTAACATTTCTTACGTTGATGGATGAGGAATATTTACATATATCTCCATCCCGCTGTAATGCTGAAATATTTTATTTATGGCAAGAAGAAATCTACGAAATTATATTATCCTCCAAGCATTTCCATAATTTATATCCTATCATTCAAACTAAAGCGTATCGGTTTTGTTTTCTTTTATAAATAAAATAGATCGCACATGTTAAGGAATGGGATGCATATTTCTGCAAATCTGCATGGTGTATATCTGCAATTCATTTCACACGAAAAAAAAAGATAAAATGATAATATTTTGCTCAATGACTGAACCCGTTTACAGTGATTATTGTAAAAATATTTATTAATAATGATAATATCAATAATGATAATAACTAATTACTATCGATGATGAATATGATAAAAACGTAATAAGAACAAAGTAAGTAAATACTATATGATGATGATTATGTTGACGACGGCAGAGATGATGATAATGATGATACTTATGAGAATGATGACGATTATTATACTGACGAGAATAATGATGATAATGACAATACTAATAATAATAATTCGAATACTAATTAGAACTATTGCGTTTCGACGAAAACAACTACTGCTACTAGAAATAATAATAATAGTAATAATAATAATAATTAAAGAAGGCTTCTATGTTTCAAAGAAATATTAAAGTTTTAGACAGACTGAAAAACAAAGAAATGGTGAAGAAGGTGGTTTCAAAGAAATGCTGAAGAAAACAGCACACATGTGTTACAAAAATCAGACACGTGCTTCAAACCTAAAAGGAGCCTATTTTTCAAAGCAAATTTGTTTGAATTGATAAATGTAATGTCATTCGATTTCCCAAATGACTTCGCATCCCATTTTCATTCGTGGGTGTCTTTGTTTTTAGATGGTGACAAGTTACATTTCAGGCGATTCTTTGTTTCAAATACCAATTTTACTTGGGTTGGCTGCATAGTTGAAGAAATTGGATCGATCATTTAAGTCTCTGAAGTCTATTTCTTTAAATGCCCTTTTTCTCATTTCTTACCGATTTCGAGAGTTGAGGTTTGAAAAAATCTTAACGTGAAGAGAATAAAAAGTTACTTTACATGTGACTCAGAATTAAAATTACTTAAAAATCGGTTTGATAATCTAAAAAAAAAAAAAAAAGATCACTCACGAACACACACTACGCAGAACTTGGTCACTTTCATTTAGAAATATTGTAATGATATATTTGTTATGAAAGCATAAAATAATTTTATTTATGTCGCAGCATATTGTACTTTCAACAATAGTTGTTTTCCTAAAAATACTATTGTTATTTTGCATTTGCATGTGATACATGTAACATCTCAAAATGACATTTTAAAACGAAGTTCAGTGAATGCAGTAATTTCACTTTAAGCAGTACACAAAAATCTTTATTACAATACAAAAATAATATTAATTATCTTTACTACAGCGATTGAAACATTTTATCATATGGATGAAAGATTACTATTAATATATTCTTTCATTTTTGTAATCTTTCATTGCATATAATAAAATGTTTGACTAAACTATTAAAAGCAGAAGCAACGTATTATATTCAAGTACATGCAATTGAAATTATCTTAAATAAAAGGACAATAAAATATCAATTAAACTATTACACATTAAATGTTCTGTGGGACTCAGAAGCTGACCACAAAAGAAAAACTCGACGTTATCAACAGGGGACAAAGTGGCCTCATTATGTCATGCCCTGCCGAAGTCCGAGCATTAGTTTTCCTGGAGAAGGGATTACTAGTCCTAAAATATTTTTTCTTTTTATTTTATTCCATTTGGCTTCTGGTTCATGCCTGTAATCAATTATATCTCGTCTAGAATGTAGTAGCTTTACAGAAACTACGTTTATATATATATATATATATATATATATATATATATATATATATATATATATATATATATATATATATATATATATATATATATATATATATATATATATATATATATTTATTTATTTATTTATTATTTATTAATAAAAAAAATTGCGCACTACAGAAAAATAAGATTGCAGTGCCAAATAACATGAAAATAACAATTGAAACTAATTATACCTACATTTTAAATATAAATACATCTGCACTTAAAAGTATTAAATGACACGCTAAAAAATATCTAACTTGCGACAATGTGTATTAAATAGCTTGTAAAATTTAAAAAGTCAAAAATTATCAGCATAGTTAAATTTTGTTAAAATATTTTTAAAACATGATTCCTAAGAGTGCTACATAAAACAAGAAGTTGGTTGAAATTAACAATATTAGAGCAATCAGTAAAACTTAAGAGTTTTATAGAAAAAAAGAAAACACAAAAGTTCAAGGCGTTCTTTAAGTCTGGAACCATCATAAATTGTACACAAAGAATAAGAACAACTCAAAAAATCATGTTTATTAGTTATGTAACCATAGTATTACATAAATTTAGGTTGGATTTGCTCAAGTTTCCACACAACTGTCAGATGAGTTTTTAATATTTGCTTTACTTTTATTTTTGGTAATTTTGATTGAATATCATGACATTGCAACGCTGGTGTTTTGAAAGATAAAGAGAGCAGTTCACATAATTTTGCCACCAATACGATTATAGCAGACTTAAAACGAATAAATGAATGAAGTACAGTAGAATAAATTTTGTAACAGTGTTGTTACAGGGCAGTCATTTGAAGTTTTTCCAGGGGGGGGGGGGCAAAGGGTCCAAACACAATGCAATTTCATCGGAAAACATAAAAAACCACTCCCGCTCAAATGTAAATCCATTGATTTCTCAAAGTCAGGCGGGGAGGGGGGGGGGGAATGACCCCCCCTGACACCCCTAAATGACGGACCTAGTTAATTATAATTTTTATGTATAAACAGTTTTGCCTCTTTATATCGGTCGTGCCGGGACAAAACAAAAGGCGCGATTTGTCCGAAAACGCGAAATAACCGAGATCATGAAAAGTAACTGTTCAATTAACTTATAAGTCAATGATCTGAGCAATTTCAGTAAGATTTGTTTATAATGATACTAGGATGAACTTTTTTAATAGAAAAAGAAAAAGAAAGAAAATTTGCTCACCACACAATCGCTTCTTTAAAATGTATTTCCTTTTAAATACGAGGCTTGGGACAAAAGTCGTGGCAACTTATTTTTTCTTGCTAATACCAGTCTCGTTAGAAAATCAGACATATACAGACGAAGGGGGTCTTAATACTTACTAAATTTATAATTATATACCGTTTTACTTGAAGAAAATAACATTTAAACAAGAAACTTGTCGGGGAAAGAACTACACTGGAAACTAAATAAATATAAAATTGTATACAAGCTAGAAAATATTTTAATATTGGAAACACACCAGAAATATGTTTAAATGCATTAATATTTAATGCATACGTAGTTTTAAAAAATATACTCAATGTATCAATAATGATAAACCTGCGTCAGTTAAGCCAAACGCACCCAAACAATTTCTACCGCATTACATTAAACTGGAAAAAATATCGTAAAAAGAGCATTCTTATAAAGTAAGACGAGGCTAATGATATAAATTTGTTTTTTCTGCTACGAGATCCGGAAAATAGGAAAAAAAAGGAAAAAAAGAGGAGTTAATAGGATCATCACGGGACAGGCGGCCTCATTACGTCATGCCGAATGATGGCACCGCATTTGTCTTCTTGATCGGTGGATTAGCCTTTTGTGGGAAATTTCGTAAACTTTCTCTTCCTCGCTGCTGTTTTCTACCTGCTTTGTTTTGATTTTGTTTTGAATGTATGAATAGCAGCGTGTTGTGTTTAGTCTTAGCATAATTTTGGTTGTGGTAAGCAAGCTAAAAAGGGTTTTTCTGCACGTTTGTAGCAATAATGTAAGACAATAAAGATTTTTTTTTGCTTTAAAGTGTTTTTTATAAAATATTTTGAAAAGTGATACTTCTCAAATAGTTTATTTTAATCATATATATATGTGTATATATTTTTGTTTTACAGTAATTATTTTTTGAAAATGAATAATATACAAATAGGTTCTATAAATTTGTTAGATGAATAGAATATATATACGTATATATATATATATATATATATATATATATATATATATATATATATATATATATATATATATATTATATATATATATATATATATATATATATATATATATACACACTGTATTACCCCGCATTAGACGGCATGCCCGAAAATTCGAATCTTTTTGGGCATGCCGGATAGTTCAAGGTTCTAAAAACGTAGCCATGGTAACAACATGAAAAGTTAATTTCCATTGATAAATAAATCATTTCATCTGTATTTTCAAATTCCATTCTCGAGCTTAATCACTTAAAATCGTTTGGCTTACTGAAGGCAAGTCTTGAATTCCGGGATTCTATAAACAATTATTACGACTCTTCGAATGCTCGTAGAACCTTCGCATCGACATCCAGATCCGTCATTTAAGGGGGTCGAGAGGGGGTGTCAATTGACCCCCTCCTGGCTTGGAGAAATCATTGTTTTTACATATAAGTGGGCGTGGTTTTTGTAGTTTTCCTATGAAATTGCATTATGTCTGCACCCTTTGAACCTCCCTTTAAAAACTTGAAATAACGGGACTGGAGACTAGCCATAGTAAATAGTTTTTAATGTATCTGTGCAGCTTGTGATTTGATGGTTACGTTAGTTATACGCCATCTTGTTAAAAGTGTCACTTAACACTACAAGAATTAAGATTGAAAAAATGTGTTAAATGTTTTTAAAAGACAACTTTCTACACTTTTCAAATGTATCAGCCAATTTTTAACAGTTGCTTAACTTTCAGAAAATTTTGTCTCAGAACATGAGCATTATTCTCCAGGGTTGCAAAAATGTAACGCTAGTCACACTGCTATTTTGGTTAAAAAAAATCTGTTGTCAGTAATTTTGTCTTAAATTCCTAGTAGAAATGCTACATATATGCCATGTACATTGTAAATCTACCAACATAAGAAAAAAAAAAAACATCCTTTAAGTTACATGTAAAAAAAATTACAAAATCAGCTCTGAATGTTACGTTAGTCACTAAGGGATGACAATGGCACCCCATCTCGTCAAAGAGATTAATAACTATGAATATATACAATACCAACAATAGCATCAACATTCAACAGTACTTATTAAAATAAGTGCACAAAACCGAATTTAAAACAAACGTTTCTCTGGAAAAGCCCATATACCCTAACTTTACTTTGAATTCACTTCTCAAATCCAACCTTCTGCCACGTGCCGCAAATAATCCGTAGCCATGAAAACACACCATAAGCCCCTATTTCAAATCGCCACCAAGTGGCCACAGTGCCACCGAGCTCTCCCCCAGTAACAGCATCACACATTACCAGGTCTCTTCTCATTGTCATGCAGGCGACAATTTTCAAACGCTTCGCGGCCTTCCTAACTACAATACCCTTAACACCCACTCTAGACACCCCTCCTCGCATTGTTAAGTTTCCAGACGCGTGTCTCGAATCGGGCCCGCATTAACAATTAGTCAGCGTGTGTGCATTCTGCCCATTGTTGCGGTTGTCCCGTGCATCTGCTAACCCCTTTTAAGGTAGGGAAGAGGTGTCTGACTTTGATCTTCGGATGGCGGAGTGGATTTAGAAAATCGAATCAGGGATCTGTGCGGGTATGAATCAAAATATTTGGTTATGAAGTGAGTTAGAAGCATCTGAGCGTATTCTACCCATATGGAGGGTACAAAAATACGATTTTCTTTATTTGAGTCAGGTTTGTGAACAGAACTTTTATAAGGGGAGTGTTTAATGTTATTGTGTTTTCTTACTTTCTGTCAGGAAAACATCCCAGTGTTGCAAATAGAGTAGATCTCGCTTGTTGGAATATTGGTTAAAAAATATCCCACTGACTGCTATACATTTTTAATGCATCAAACTATTGTAATTTGTTTTCATTGTAAAATCAGCTATTCTGCATTGACTGTAATTAATTTCTGTTGAATGACGATAATGGGAAAAGCAGCAGAGTCAAAATCTGTCCAGAACGCTTGGTTTTAAATCATGTTACGAAACCTAGTATGGGGTAATTTATATGCATGACGAAACCATTATGACCCTCCTCCCCCCCCCCCTCCAGAAGGTAAATGTTAGCTGCGCGAGTGGCCGCAATATATATTCAGTTTACCCCTTCTTTTGAAATAAACCTCTGTTGTATATTGCAAAACGTATTAAAAAATCTTTTTGAATTCCTACAAAACATATGTATGAAAAGGAATGTGAGTAATTAGTATGCTCGGATGCAACTATTTTGTTTAGTTGAAAAAAAAAACATTTTGAAGTTAAATTATTTTTGTTACAGTGAAGGATTACAACTCTCCCACCCATGAAATTTCCCAGCAACGCTTTGGTATGCAAAAGGAAAAAAAAAATATAAATTAATGACCATTTTGGGACAATTTGACGACTAGAACCAAAAATGAAGTACAGAAACAGCGTTAGTTTCGATGTATTTGACCCGATTTCCAAGGAACCCATTATGTACAATGGTTCTGATTTTTATTAACAACTCTAAACGTGATGTTTTCTGTATCGGTTTGCAACACACATACTTAAACTATTTCAACAAAAGTTGATGATTATTTACTGAAGTAGAGTATTAATAAAAAAAATATTTATACTTAATCATACTTTTGCTTACTAGTCTTTTAAAAGATGTTTTCAGTCCCTTACTGAAGACTTTCCTATGTTATATTCAAGGCGTGTTACAGAGTGCTAAGTTAATCATTCAATGCAACTACGTACTCTTCATTAACTATATTTGATAAAAATACAAACAAAGCTATATTACAAAAAAATTGAAAAAATATAGAATAACTCCTTACGTGTATATCTAAATCACTGTGGTTTATTTTTAGCTCTCTCGTGTCGTTTCTTTTGCTTTTTTTGTTGCTGTTACGATTTGGTAGACAATTTACGTGATTTCTTTTTTGAAAAATATCTTAATTGATTTATTCTTTTCCCCTAATCATTAAACAGCAATATTTAAAGAGCCATTTTCATGAAATTTTTCTGCTTGTAAATGTACTAGCCCATACGTGAATAACAGATTACATTAAAAAAATCAATTTCACTGGAGTCTTTTACAAAGTATGGATGCCAAAACTAAGGGCCAATAAATAATTGCCCATACGACATAAGCAACGCGAGGCTTCTTAAGAACATATGCTGTTAATAGCCACTTTTAATTTCTGAAAAAAGAATTCAAAATCTTTTAAGGACAGAAAACGAATATTTCGGATAATTTAAGGCAATAAATAACTGCTACGAAGAGAATGTGTCAAAATAAAGTACTCATTGTTTTTAAATTTTACTTCCTTTAATAAACATCGAAATATTGAAAAGTTGCTGATGTTTCAGGTACACTGCGATGCAAAAGTTTAGACAAAATGCAAATATGTGAATAAAAAGAAATCTATTCAACTAAATGCTTTGAAATTTCTACTGCAGGTACACAATATGGTGCCAAATACGTGTCAGGAGTTCTTATAACTATAACTGAAATCAAATTTTGGATATTACAAAAGACATTTTTTTTACATTGTTGCAAAAGTTAAGACAATAATCAGATTTTGTGCAAATATCCATTGAAATGTGATTGGTGGAGGAAAGGCGGGACTGTATTATTCATTTATAAAGTGTAGAGATTGCTGAATAAATAATCAAAATCTCAAAAGCTCTTTAGTTCTCGTGTAAAGAAGATGAGAAAGTTTGGAAGCCGAAATTTGAAAATGAACCTACTTTATTAATTTTTTGTCTTTTAAATCGGCTTTAGTATGGTAGTATATTGTTTTTTACTTTGTGGAGAGCAAATTCAGACATGCGTATCGATCAAAAAGTCCAAGAAAAATTATATTTCTTAAGGCTGAAGGAATTGAAAAAACGGCTCAGACTGACGATTCGCCCCTTAATCCTACAAAACTTCAACTTGGGTCAAAAACAGCACGTGTAAACATAAGTAGATGAACAACTGAATCGCAATGCATAAAAAAAACAAAGAATTGTGCCTGAGCCTTTTCGGACAGAGTGTCCCAAATAAGTCAGATTTTACTGTGAAAAGCAGCACATGTATCATCGTGACTAAAAATGAATGGTACTTTCTTTGTTAAAAATTATTAAAATTGGGATGGCCTAGATGGATTATAATTCTTTTCGCGGGACTTGAGAAATATCTAATGATCATATGCTGTGCTGCTTTTACCAATAAAATCTGGCTTATTTGGGACACTCTGTCTGAAAAGGCTCAAGCACAATTCTTTGTTTTTTTTTATGCATTCCGATTCAGTTGTTCATCTACTTATGCTGTCACGTGCTGTTTTTGACCCAAGTTGAAGTTTTGTTGGATTAAGGGGCGAATCGTCAGTCTGAGCCGTTTTTTCAATTCCTTCATCCTTAAGAAATATAATTTTTCTTGGACTCTTTGATCGATACGCATGTCTGAATTTGCTCTCTACAAAGTAAAAAACAATGTACTACCATACTAGAGCCGATTTAAAAGACAAAAAATTAATAAATCAGGTTCATTTTCAAATTTCGGCTTCCAAACTTTCTCATCTTCTTTACACGAGAACTAAAGAGCTTTTGAAATTTTGATTATTTATTCAGCAATCTCCGCACTTTATAAATGAATAATACAGTCCCGCATTTCCTCCACCAATCACATTTCAAGGGATATTTGCATGAAATCTGACTATTGTCTAAACTTTTGCAACAATGTAAAAAAATATCTTTTGTAATATTCAAAATTTGATTCCAGTTATAGTTATAAGAACTCCAGACACGTATTTGGGACCATATTGTGTACCTGCAGTAGAAATTTGAAAGCATTTCGTTGAATAGTTTTCTTTTTATTCACACATTTGCATTTTGTCTAAACTTTTGCATCGCAGTGTAATATCAATAATACGGTTTAATCACTTATCTCTACCTCTAAAGTTGCAAGTGTTCTGAACCTACTGTTAAAACTTTATATCATTAATTTTTCGATTTGTTTATTTGGATCTTGACGAGCTAAAACAGTGACACATTTTATTGAAATGAATTCTTTTGTAGTTTTGATCTAATAAAGTATACATATAAATAAATTTACAACTGTTTCAAATTTTCACTAGAACTGGTAAGTGTGTACATTACAGAGCCTTGTAACCTTAAACGCAATGTTTAATTCCATATTCCATATTTTGTCTTACCTAACACTAACGCTAGTCATTTAACTGTTCGTAAGTATATGAACTATTAACAGTATATGAGCTAGTACGATGTATGGTATATTGAGTATCAATGGATGTTGTATCATTTGATATGGATTCTTAGCAGTTTTGGCTATTTTTTACTCAGCATGCCTAGACAGTAAAATGTTTACCTTTGTACGAATTGTTATAAATGGGGCGTGAGTAATCTTTGGTGCCCACTCCACCTGATAAACTAAAAATACTGTAGTAGTGACTAGTTTTTTCAATCAAAGAATGTTTCAAAAACTATGCGATCCTCAATTTTTCTCAACTCATAAAGCTTTGTATTAAACATATTATAGTTTTATTAACATTTTTATATTTGGACATCTTTGTGAATAGTGGCCAAAGAAGACCTACCAATTTAAATGCGATAAATTCTTTATTTTCTTATCTAAGGTTTTTTTTTTCCCTTTTGAAGGTTATAGTATAATGGTTGAACATTTATAATAGAACTATACAGCATGCACCAAAGCAATTAATTATTGATTTTCTCTTTTCTTGTCAATGATCATGTTTTATGTCGTATCGAAAAATCGAAAACATTTTAAATCAAGAGATCAGATATCAAGGCCTTCATACTTTTTTGGGGAAAATGTTTAAAATACAAAGTGCATATTAATAAACCAGAGACAGCCGAAGAGCATTATATTTAAGAAAATTATACGGAACCTACAACTATAAAAATTCGATATTGAAATAAAAAGTATGCTAAAAAGAGCAACTGTGAACAATGGTTGATGTCAAATTTCCTTAATAGTGCCTTCACTTCAAAAAAGCTTATTTACTTTACCAAAAAAGATAATAAAATAATGAATGATACAAGAGTAACACGTGTTTAACATTGGTAGATCTTTTGCCCACTTAGCAGTTTAAATTGTTCAACTTTCTAAAATGGAACTAAACCCGAAGATATTCAGCATGTAAACCACGCTACGAGTGTTAATTATTTGACAAATGCTCTTAACAGACAAAATGGTACCGTGAATAAATTTTTAGCTCTACTTTCCCCCTACGCTTTTCATTCTTTTATTCATTTCAACACATTGATTCATTAGATTAATTAATTACATTTTGCGGGCCAAAAGTCATCCTCTAGGCGTAGAATGTCATTTAGTACGGCTCAATCGATAATGTCATTAGAGAGGGAAGAAAATGGCCAGCATACTGTTGAATTTAGACCTCATCACGTCCTTTTTTGTCCCCTCCCTTCTCATCAAATGGCTTCATTTAGGGAAAAATTCTACCCCATTATAACAATTACCGACAGAGGTCGCCGCACCCAGCGCAAAGAAAACTCTTTGAATTTTCATTCTTGCTGTGGTAACCCCGGGTTCAGAGACACCCGCCCTTAATCGCCCGTTCTCTAATTAAGCTTTAATTAACTTCTCTTGGTAGAACGCTGCTGGATTAACGACGTTGAGACACTTGAATTATGCGCCAATTTCTGTCACTGTCATATGCCTTTCCGACACTGAATATTTAAAGCTGTCTGCTCCAGTGACAAAGCGACTGGAAATTTCGCAGAATGCTTAAGAGAGGGCCCTTTGTCGGAGTTTAAAATGTGCGGTTTTCGAAGCAAATGAAGTGGCCTCGTAATTGATAAAAGGGGATGCGAAATTTGAAGCCCTTGTCAAAGCTTGCGTGGGCAAAGGCTGAAATTTGCGATTGATGCTTTGATGTTGTGTCGCATTTTGAAATAATTACAGGACAGAGTTTTACATGCAGTGTTACAATTTTAGTTTCATACTAGATATTGATAATATTTGAAACTTAGTATCTCTACTAATAATAAAGCTGAAGGTGGCTCTGTCTGTCTTTCTTTCCCTTCTACCTTCTTTCAGTCTGTCTGTCTGTGGCCTGCGTAGTGCCAAAACAGTTTGATCGATTTTCGTAAAATTTAGCATTCATAAAAATTAGTTTAAAGTATGGGAGTGTGCACTGCGAATCGTTTTATCGAAAATTCTATTTCATTCTTTTTCTATTCTAATTCTTAGCTCATTTTTCATACGAATTTGATAAAACGGGGAATAAATATTTCATACACATTTTCAACTCTTATTTTATTCGAAAGCTTGAAATTTTCTGCTAAAAATGATGTCAGCAGGCCCGTCATTTCAAGTTTTTCCAGGGGGAGTGGGTCAAAGGGTGCAGAAACTATGCAATTTCATAGGAAAACTACGTAAACCACGCCTATTTATATGTAAAAACAATGATTTCTCCAAGCCAGGGGACAATTGCCCCCCCCCCCCGACCCCCCTACATGATGGGCTTGCTAGTCTCAGAGATAATTGCATTACTTTTTCATTTTTTTTTAATTTCTGATGTTGCTGATTTTATTTATTTATTTATTTTTATTTTATTGTTTTGTTGGTTGTAAGAAACTGTAAACGGAAGGCTGCCTTTCAACTTAATTGCTGTCTGTCAAAGAAAATTTATTTTCTACTAACTGAATATTATCAGGTTTAGGCCATTTAAATCCTTGATTTGTTTCTCTCATCTTAGATCTTTTGAGCCCACTGTTTGAACTTCCCTTAGCCTTAACTCGCAAAATTTTGCAAAACCAATATCTTCATTCGGATTACCCTTTTTCTTAAATTGATAGACTGGTTTAAAATTTTACATGAGAAAACGTTTTTGTAACTTTTTTCTATTGCTGGTAGAAGGGTTTTTTACTGATTTAACATGTTTTTGCCGTAAAAAATGTGCGAAATATCATTATAATTAAATTAGAGGACATTTTGCTTTGTATTATCTGATAAAATTAACTAGTGTCTGTGGGTAGTAGGACTTTCTATACTAACTCCTATATCTGATGCCAGCGTTTGGACAGCTAAAATTTTCTTTGTGGGACTATTGGGTAAAGTTTTTCGAAATTTCTTCATTGCCTTTCCCTGCTTGCCTTTTAGAAAAAGGACTATGCCGAGGCGAATTAAATAATAGCTTGTTTCTTCGCACGAATTTTAATCATCCTTAGTTGTGAGGCATTTTTTTCTTTGTTTTCAAACTTCATATGCAAAGCTGTTTTTTTCTGTAAAGCTCGCATCAATCTTTTGACCATTCTCTTTCCTCCATTTTTTTTTTTTCTTTTTTGCAAATTTGATTCACCCGGCTCCTTTTCCGAAATGCAGTAGTCAGAGGAGCTATTTTGCAACCTCAAATATTTCAAATTAATTCAATATTAATTTACGCTTAACTGTGAATACAAATAAACACTAAATTAGTTAAGTTTTAAATAGTATTAATATATATTTTTTAATTGTTACGTTAATCACATACAAACTGTTACGTTAGTCACGCATAAAATGTTACGTTATTCACACTAGTATTCTTATATCTACCGTATCTAAAATAAATATTTTGTGATTTTCAAGTAAATACGAGCTCCAACATAAGCACCAAAAAGAACTTTTCAAAACCGTTGCCAGATTTATGTTCTGGAAAGTATGTTGAATAAAATGATGGGTCACAGTTAAGTCTTTACGGTATTATTTTTTTCTAAAGATTAAGGTTGACATTTCTGTGGAATGACCCTTTAAAACAATATTTCATGCACATGGTAGTTTTAATCGAACATTTATGTTTTGAATAGGCACACATTTTTGATGTTGGAGCACTTTTCATGCGTTGATAGTTTTCTTTGCACATAAACTTTGGTATGGTACTTTAAGATTTTCGCATAACTAAAAAAAAACAATAAAAGTCTTGCAATAAGTGGCAACCAGAACCAAAAAAGAGAAAAGTAGGATCGATATTTAAATGTCAGTTGAACACAGGCTAATTAAACAGTTAAATTATCATGTCTACCTAACATACTGTTACGTCATTAACAATAAAACTGGGTCAAAGAAATTAAATTAAGTTTTGAAATGTTGTTAAAAAAGTATGAAGAAAAGTAAATTGTTACTGAGAAATAATCATGATCATTAATTAGCTCTCTCGATTACTGGTCCGATTATTAACAGCCGATTAATCAGTGATGAAAAAACAACTTATTGGTCCATCCCTAATGTAAGCACATTATCCTGAATACATTACGAAACCCTGGATACAATCGGAACTTGAAAAGGCTTAACACTTAAAATGGCTCTGCAGCTTGTACGTAAATCAAAGTTTAGGAAAAATTACCTTTTGCCGTATTTCAAGTTCATAAAATTTATTTAAAAAAAATGACAATTTGAATTTTGAGATCTGGCTTTCAAACTGTGTGCGCTACCACAAGAAGGAGCAAAGGCCAGTAGAGCATCGGTCTGAGGGTGCGCAGCTGAAAAGGCGAGTGTAGGATGTGTTTTTTTTTTTTTTTTGTCGTATGCCAGCCAGGCTGGCAATAAAAAAATGTATTCAGGATGATTACAAGCTGCAATAGTAGATCAAGATTTCTTGGTTCTTCAAGATAATTTAGTTATTTTAATTCCAGGTGTCAAGACTGTTCATTCTTCAAGGAACACTTTACTAGTTTACTTAATTAAAATTATTTATTTACAATATATACATTTCATAAAAAATGGCTTCCAAGATTGCTCAGAACAAAAAAATGCGAACAAATTTCAAGCGTTCAGGTTTCAAAAATAAGTTTTCAAGAATGAGAAAATCATAGAATTCCAAACGATTATATATTTGTCGTCGGCTTCTTTCAAATGCTGCCAAACCAAAACTTGAAAGAAAAAGCTTAACTAAAAATAAAGAAAAGATATGCAAATAGAACTAAAAATTAAATATTCAACAGGCAATTTAGGGTGCGCTGTTGCACTTTTCCAACTGTACCGTAATTTGGTGTGAAGTCCGACTTCCACATTGCACGCATGCCACAGGTACCCGTTCATAGGGTAGACAACCTTTCACAACAACACATTTATACAAAGAAAGGACAAGGACAGGAGAAAGTACATCCATGCCCAAGCCGGGACTCGAACCCGGGACCACACCATCTGTGGCAGACTGCTCTAACCACTAGGCAAGGTGGCCGGCGACGCTTGAGGTCTAAAATGTAAATAAATATAAATTTGTCATTGGCTTAAAAAAAATAAAATAAAGAACAACTATTGATTTTTTTGAGATATTTTGTCGAGAGGTCACAGTATTATACTGTCATATTACATGTTGTAATGCTGCAATTAGGAAATTTTATTTTTTACCACTCTTCTACTGAGCAATACTCGCGAATATATCTCTTTACTCGCAAATATTTCGAACTTTGTACTCAACTTAACCCTTCACTGCACGGTGTGCCAGATCTGACACAAACCAAATAAACCCTCATATATTCCTATGATTTTTAAATGCAGTTAAACTGAGCTTTGAGCCCCTTCTGGAACATTGCAATAACCGTTTAGTGTGATTTTTATGTACTAGTTAGTTGCACTAGTCTAGGTATTACAGTTCTTGCTTTTGAAAGAAAGAGTGTCTGCACTTCCGTTAGAAATGTGCTTAGTCATTGTTTCCTTTGTTCTAAAAATGTTTGAGTACACTTAGTGGAAAGTGTGTTTATGCCACTTATGGCACAAAACACATTGTAGATTATTACACTTATCGGTATATAAAGCATATGCTATGCGCTTTGTGCCATATATAGAACAAATGA
This sequence comes from Uloborus plumipes, assembly GCA_038373865.1. Classification (NCBI taxonomy): domain Eukaryota; kingdom Metazoa; phylum Arthropoda; class Arachnida; order Araneae; family Uloboridae; genus Uloborus; species Uloborus plumipes. Next base: position 56,001 of record JAXGGA010001016.1, read on the forward strand.
TTAAAACATTATTTTTGGTGCACATTTTTAAGATTAATTTTTTCCTTCATTTTTCCTGAACTCAGGGCTATTTAAAAGGTAACAAATGATTTTTTTCATGAAAATATAAAAAATCGTGCAGTGAAGGGTTAAAATCACACTTAATAAAGTTCAAGTGTACATAAGAATACCTTCAGCCTAATTATTTTCGTTTATGTGACTTAATAATATATACTACCTTGAAGAAAATACAGTCAAATAAAACAGATATGTGTATGAAAGAAAAATACTGCATTGCTCTTTATGACATTTCAAAGAGTTTATAGCACTTTTTTATCACATAAAAACTCAACTTCACAAAATTTCAACTGCATTTTCACATAAAAATAAACTCTATTTCGGTGGGAATAGAGCGTAATTGGAAAAATACAAGTTAATGTTTATCCCATATACTTTGGCTTTTGTATAGGCCAATATTCATGCTTTTAAGCGAAGAATTCATAGAAAAATAAATTGCGTGGGACCGCAATTTCAAAAGTGCCCCTGGGTAGAATTTTAGAATCGGCTATTTCAATTTCGAATTCAAGTATTGAAATAGACTTTTACCATTGCTTTCGTAAAGGTTTTTTGGTAAGGAATAGAAAAAGATTTTTTACTTCCTTTTCCCTTCCTACTTTTTTTATCTTGTCTAGGTATCCATCCTATTTGTGATTCAACGCTGTTAGAGTTCATTTTTAATACGTCAATTCTGCAAATAATACGAGCAATTTTGTGCTATCATTTGCAGAAATGAACTCCGAAGATTTCTTTCTTAGAAAATTTTGAAATCATACTAAGGATGAGTTCAAAGCATTATTTTTTTCCTTTTGGCCACTATCTATGCAATGTTTTTCAAGATAATTTTGAATGAAAATAGTCCTTCAGCGTACTAACGTCAAGCCAGGGTGATTAACTTTAAGCATGTAGTTTTTATTTGTTTTTCTTTATTTTGTATTTTTGACTCAAAAGGGAAAAAAAAGAACTTAGAGTGTCCTAGAAGGCAATCTGCCGGAAAGGTTATGAAAGAAGTCCTGTACTCTTCTTTCACGAGAAAAAAAAATTACAATATTTTGTGCATCAGAAAAATGTCATCATTCAGATATTTTTAAATTCTTAGATTGCTCTTCTTATGTTGCGCTTTTCTATGCAATATCAAAAATGAAAGAAATCTAGACATGCATTGAAATACAAAGGAATTTTTTAACTTTTAGACATTTTATTTCATCACATTTAAATCCTACTGATATCTATTAAAATGTTTATTTTAAATCCCTTTTCTGACGTGGCTCTAGGTTATCCTAAATGATAAAACAGCTTTGAGAGAGTCAGACTAATTATTCATTTAAATGAGTTGAATATTTAGGATATTGTCCCAGGTCTCCGGTAGAAATCGAACCCACGACCTACCACATTCCAAACGAATCTTCTGCTTCAAAGCCACGGATGCTCTACTTTCTTCTATAAGCCAATAAAAAATTCAGAAGGATTTCCGGGGGCTTAGGGTCTGCGCATAATTGCGCGTTTTAGTTTCTGCTTAGTGCACATTTTAGTGCATGTTAGCGACTGTTTGTTTTGATTTTATTACAACAAAGAAAAAAAAAATAAAAAACTTAAAAAATAAAAACTTTAAATAATCAATAACGGTCCAAACACATTTTTCAATATAGTAATCGACCTTTATGATAATTTTTTCATTTCAAATACATTTTTTTGTGCTTTTAACAACATTATTCCTTGACGTTAATATTGTATGTATTGCATTTAAAATTTAGAACATTTACGAAGCTCAATTATGTTCCTGTGTGGCCGTTTATTCATGCATTTTTTCTCTCTTTCTTTCCCTGCGCCTTTTTCCTTTTTTGCATAACGCTTTTTTACAAACGCCTAGATAATGGAAAATTAAGTGAATGCAAATAAATTGTCATTTTCGATCTGAAATCACGTGATACAAGAATTGTAAATCCGTTCTCTAAATTGCTATCTCATTTATTATTTACCCCAGAACGACTCCATTATTTACTGCAGCCTTTATCCCCCTGAACAAGTTTAAAAAAATAAATGCACCGTGATTTCTTCAGGGTGGCTTATGTAAATTAGAAACAAAGCAAGCTCAATCAAAACCTTCTGTCGGAGAAATCGCGCAATATAAATCGAATTCGGGGAGTTAATTTGTCATTAATAATTGAAATTTATGCCAGCACTCTTGGATTTGGCACATCTGTACTCGTTTATCTTTTAAAGGGTTTGATTTTAGCATAAAGATCTGCGAGGTTGAGCGTTTCCTTGAGATTTGTCAGAACGCTGAAAGCAGAGTTGCTCATTATAATAAAATATATTTCGCACGCATAGCGTAAGGCATCATGTAAACAGCGCTTGTTTTTAATGAGTAACACATACTCGAATTTCGGTACGCTGAACTTATTTACATTGTAAGGATTATTTCCTTTTTTTGATGCAGTTGGAAGAGTAGTTTGCATCGGATGCGTTAAAAAAAATAATACACCGTGATTTCTTTGTCAAACTTGATCAAAACCTTCTGTTGGAGAAATCGTGCAACATAAGTCGAATTCGGGGAGTTAATTTGTCATTAATAATTGAAATTTATGCCAGCACTCTTGGATTTGGCACATCCGTACTCGTTTATCTTTAAAAGGGTTTGATTTAACTTAACTATCTGGGGGGTTGAGCGTTTAATTGACATTTGTCGGAACGCTGAAAGCAGATTTAGTCATTATAATAAAATACAGGGTGTCCACTCCAATCGTGGACCAATAGCTAATTTCTAAACCGTTAGAAATAAGCATAGAGTTTATTTAGGAAAAAATCTCCAAATTACGAAAGGAATTTTGGGTCGATTCAATGTTTTTCAAAAAATCAAATTTTGAAAGAGTTACGAAATTTAAATTTTTATACAGCCCCCCAGTCCTATCAATAATATTTAGTAAAACATTCTTGACACTGTAACGTTTAAAACTAAAAAAAAATCACTCTTCTACCACAAAAATTGACCGAGTTATGACGTTTTGAAAAATCAAGATTTTGCATTATTTCATGACGTCATCGAGCGATCGCTTAAGGGACCGTATGCGAAATCCTTCAAAATCTTGATTTTTCAAAACGTCATAACTCGGTCAATTTTTGTGGTAGAAGGGTGATTTTTTTTTAGTTTTAAACGTTACAGTGTCAAGAATGTTTTACTAAATATGATTGATAGGACTGGGGGGCTGTATAAAAATTTAAATTTCGTAACTCTTTCAAAATTTGATTTTTTGAAAAACATTGAATAGACCCAAAATTCCTTTCGTAATTTGGAGATTTTTTCCTAAATGAACTATATGCTTATCTCTAACAGTTTAGAAATTAGCTATTGGTCCACGATTGGAGTGGACACCCTGTATATTAAACGCCCATATCATGCACTGTAAAAAATGAATGTTGTTTTTACAGTAAAATACAGCTAAATTTTACGGCAAAAACTGTAAAATTGCTAGTTTTACAGTTTAATACTGTGCTTTTTACAGTTTTAAAATGGAACCTTGGCTGCCAGTATTATACCGTAAAAACAACAGTTCTTTTTTTTTTTGCAGTACGGGCTATAAGTAGCGTGTGTAAACAGCAGTCGTTTTGTATAAGTAACACATACCCGAATTTCGGTACGCATGGCAAATTTTTTTTCTGTCATAAAGAACCTGTTGGCTTGAATTTACAAATGTTACGTTTCAGTACTTTAGTAACTAACTTTTATGTAAAGAATAAAATAAAAGCAATAAACGAATATAATAGTTTAAATAAAGCGCAGAGTTTCCGTCATAATATCTTATTCAAAATTCTAACGTTATTCATCAGCATAAAATAAGTGATCCCATTCTGCTTTCTTTGTTCGGTATTTTTTAAATGCCAAATTACTTCTTCCGTATTTTAATTTAATTGCTTGAATGCACGCACAATAGTAATTGCACCGCATACTATTCATCGGAAATAAACGGATTAATGGCAGCAGTTTAAAAAAAGCAAAAAAAAAAAAAAAACGAAGATATATGTTCTAACAACTCAGAAATGCTGTGGATCACGAAAGCCTGCAAATGTCATTTGAATCAATTATAATAGCCTAAATGTTACTGTTTAGGTTTCATGCTGGCTGTAATTTATATAAGATCAAGTACTTTTCTTTGATTAATGGTAAAAAAATATTCTTCTTTAGTTTTATGCTGTTGCTTCAACTAGCACTGAAATTCAATTACAGTGCAAACGAAGAAAAAGTAAACGAAAAAACCCTATCAGCACTTTATTCTGCTAAGAAAATATTTTCAGTCACTTTTTTTATTTGCCTCAATAAATTCTAACCAATCTTTGGATTTAAGAAAAATGCTTGCACCCATAGAATTAATCTATATTTTTCTAGCGAAAAAAAAATGAGGATTTTAAAGGCATTCTTTCAGAGTTATATTACATCTAATTTGAATGTTTGTCCCACATTTCTGCAATGTAAAAGAGTTGTAAGTTCCCTTAAAAGGATATTCGTTTAAAAAAAATCTGTGATACCAGTTTCGGTAAAACGAGGTTTTCGTTAAAAGAAATTCGGGTAAGCTTAGTTTTTACCTTATTTTCAATCCTATTTTAATGTTCAATTTACCAAAAGGTGGCCTTAAGACTCGCCTCACGTGTTGTTGAAATTTCAGCAAAAAATAAAATTTTGCCTTTAGCATTTTTTTTTTATGCGGCAAAAGAAAAAAAAATGTTTTGCCTTTTGCAGTTGTTTATATTTTTTCTGTAGAAATGCCCAGTGTCATTCTATTTTGACTCGTTTTAGTGATAGTAGGCTGATTATTATTAAAATATTAAGTTTGTATTTTCTATTTTTTATTTTATTTATTCAAAATTTTATGTATATACCCAAGTAGCATCAACTCTTTGGATTTTGCTCGGCTGATCAACAAACTCCTCGTAAACTGATACTGTAACGCACGATGACATCGTTCCGATCAGTATCCGAGCACGGTTTTCGATGAGCTACTTTTCATCGGAAAGCGATATCCTTCCGATCAACTTTCCCGGTGAAAATAAGCCGAGCTATATTCAATCGGAAAACGATATCCTTCCGATCAAGTTTCCCGATGAAATTCTTTGGCACGGGACTATTCTGCTCGTAAATTGCTCCAAATCTTATCGTATTCTCATCGGATTTTGCTGCTCGGATTCTGCTTGACCGATGAGACATATTGGATCATCGGCCGATGAGAATTTCATCGGGTTTCGATGAATGGCCGATCATCGGCCGATGAGATGATGCTGCTAGGGTAATTATATACATATTATTATAATACAAGTATCATCTTTGAACTTTTAGTATAAGAAAATATTCATTGTTAGTAAGTTTTAGGAATGACTTTCATTCCATTAAAAAAAAAAACTCCTATTTATTTTTTAAATACTTGGTGTTTGTTTAAAATAGAAAATTGATCGTCTGAAAGAAAAAAATGCGCATGAAAAAGCGTTGATTTAGGTTCATATGAAAATAAGCTTGCTGTGCTGCTGATGGACTTATCACTAAACATTGCGCAAATAAACTGTTTTGGCAAAGTAACTTCAAGTTTTTTTTTTCTCTCTGAAATGAAAAATCTTTCTTTCAATTAAAATTGTATTTGTTAAATTCCCTCCTTGAAAAAAAAAAATACTGATCAGAAATCAGCTTAAAATTGATGACATGAAAACGAAATGAGTTATGTAAATCAGAGACCAATGAATTCGAATTGTTTACGAACTTAATCTGAACTTTCTCTTAAAATAGGGGCGAACCGTAATTCAAACTCGTCAGATAAATACACCATTATTTGTACAAAATTATGCATGCCTTCGTGTGTCTGGCAGATTTTGAAGTACTTGGAGAAGAGGTTGTAAATTATCTGAAGTTGATGACAAGTCATTTATCAGAGGGAAAATTTGGCAAGAAAAGAGCAATAACACATTCCGTATTTCCTCAAAAACTAAATTTACATGTTTAATGTTGAATGAAGTTCAGATTCGCTTTAGAAAACATGGCTGCTTTGAAATATTACTTAAATGCAGTCTTCCGATTATTTTAAAGGAAAAATGTTTTATAGATTGTTGTCCCTATTAAACAAAAAAATAAAAATTCTACTTGTGTTTTTTAAGAAAAATCATATTATATAAAAGATATACAGACTTCTTTCCAAAATAATGTGAATAGTTTTAAATATCGCGTCTCCAGCAGCAGTAGTGACCCATCACTAAAATTTGTAAAAAAAAAAAAAAAAATGAAAAAAAAAAAAAAAAAAACCTGAAATGTAATCGTAATTTTTTTTTTTTTTTCACTTATCTCTCACGGTGTGAACGCGGTGGCCTTTTAACCGGCTATTATTGGACATGAAGTAAGACTCGAAACCCTTCGGTTACGAATCTGACGTCATATCAATTAAGTCAAAACTGCATTTATATTCCTCTGACATCAATCATGCTTCCTAAGTCAAAAAATACACCCATCCATGCTCAAATAAAAGTACATTAAGTATCATTTGACTTTTGTACAAGTGCAGACAAATATGACTAAAAAATTGTGTTTGTTAGTTGCAGCAGATAAGCATTCCGTGCGACAAGAAATAATTTTATTTATTTTAAGGCAATTAGATTGATCCCTTAATTATTGATTTTATCTCATTACTATGCAAAGAATTCCCAACAAACAAGATTTTGCGTGCCAAAAGACAATTAAGCTGAAGAAAGGAAAGTATTTTGGTTAAACTGTGGTAGCAGACTAAAAATATAAATTCCACTATTGCGATGCTTAAGATTATTTAACATGACATATAAACTTGATAAAAGTTTTTTTCCCCAATATTTTAGAAGCAAGTGAAACTAGTTTTAAGAATGCAATGTAAAAACAACAGCAAGTTTAATATTTAATAATTTATTACATTTAATAGTCACGTTTTCGTAATAAAACCTTATATTATAAATATTAAAATGATAGATAAGGTTTAAGGGCAGAAAAGTAGTCATGAAATCCAGGTTTTAAACTTGAGTGATAGAAAAATACATTTTGTTTACTTATTTGATAACTGCTAATGCTCTTCTTGTTACTTTGCAACACGTTAATAAAGAGAAATCGCCATGAATTTTGGGAACAAAATGGGTCTAGATCAGGGCTTCTTAAACTTTTGTCATTCACGACCCTATTAATGATTGCGAGTTTCTTGGCGACCCCATACAAAAATAAAAGAAAAATAAATTAATAGTTTTTGATGATTTATTTATTAGGTAACAGTATACATATGAAAATATATAAGTTTAGAATTCGTTTTAAAATCATACAAAAATCAAAAATTAAAAATTGCAAAAAAAAAATTATAAAATTGTATTTATTATAATTTCAAAAAAAAAAAAAATGGATTTTGACCGTCTTAATTCTCTCGAATATATTCAAGTAGTTGCGTGGTAATTATTAAATTAAAGCATAAGTAAAAAATTTAATGAGATAGATGTGCCTGTTTTTTATTGCATAACAAATCAAATCTTGGTGGAATGTTTGAAACTGCTCGACGTAAGACCTCGTCAACATTTTTTTACGCTGAACGATATTGGGGTTATGTATAAATATTTCACATTAAAATATCTCGCGACCCCAGAATTTTGCTTAAAGACCCCAAATGGGGTCGCGACCCATAGTTTAAGAAGCCCTGGTCTAGATATTTTATGACATTTTGTTCGCAACTTGTGGAACCATTTATTTAAAAATCCTTAGCATAGGTAGTTCTGTTAAATAATTTTTATTGATTTACACAAGTGGATAATTTTGAGACCTTTTATAGTCATAGGTTGACTCACAAAGAATTATAACCATATTTATAAATCCTCTATTTCATCAATATCTTTAGTGAATTTGCGAGAATTTTCGTTGCTTAAGTTTTTTCGGTATTTCATTCGAAGTAAAAGTGTCTGACTAATATCATGCACAATAAACTTTTTGAGTGATTTTTTTCCTTTCGTATTCTTCAGACACTCAATAATCTAAAGGAAAACTATAGTGGTTATTAATTTTCTTGAGCATTTGCAATAGCAGATTCCTTTTATTGGACAATATAAACTTTCACCACCAGAAATATCCGTTCTTTCACTGATGTCTTAGCTCCGTAAATGTTGATATTCACCAACTTATGTCGATAGTTGCCAGATTTGCATAGTAAAATTTATTAGTCAAAATTTTATTTCAACTTTCTTATTAACTAAAATTTAAAAACATTATTCTCCATTTTAAAACTACATCTTGAAACAAATCTGTTACCAAGCCTACATAAAGTACCATCATCCTAAAGTTTAATTATTATTTTAAATTACTTGGCAAAAGTTCTGGAAATAAAGCCCTAATGTTGCTGAACATTATTTAAAAGGAGGAAACAATACGGAAAATTCGAGTTAACCAACTTCATTTCCCAAAGTTTTACAATAATCTTTATTGCCCATGGCCTTTCCGAAATGCATCTGAAACAAATTGATCGAAAACAATAACTGGTAGGACAGCGATGCAGAGTTTAAATTTCGTGTAAAGCAGTTCGACCAAAGCATTATTAACGGAAACTGAAATACTTTGGTTCGGCGTTTTGGAGTCTATTAGTTGAGATACATCCTAGGTAATAATAACTCTTCTAATTACATGTTCGCTGCGAGAATGAAAGGGCCGTCTCGTCTCGCTTTTGAAGAATTCTTTGTTTCATTATTCGTTTCGAGATATGAATTAATGGACGGCGCATGAAATCAAATTTTAATTCAATGGCTCGTGAGATTTTCTGTAATATTAGAGGCATTTTTAGGTATTCTTGAAATGTAGTTAATAGCTTTGTTCGATATGATATTATGATATTTTAGCTTGTAAAGTTATGGTTAAAGTTTGATGTTTTAGGATATTGAAATTCCAAAAGCTCAAAAAAATTATGTTTTCGATTATGTCTCTTATCTTTTGATGAATGTACTAAAAACCATTGCTGTTAAAAATATTTTAACTAACCTTATTTCTCTGACTGTGCAATTTAAAGCACAGTGGTGTTTTCTGTACTGCGTTTTCAAAAACATGAAATAGTTTATTTTTTCCCCTTTTTTTAGAACATTCTAGGAATTCTAAATTCTACACTTGGGAAAAAGTAATCAATTCCTTTTTCGAGATTTTTCTTTAGAAACTCTATGCACATTTCAGGAAATATCGCTGTTATAAGATTGTAAGCAGAGCAACACCAATTATCGCTTAGCTCAAGTTTTTCATTTTGTGTCAAACATTAACGTACTGTAGCTATTTTGTCAAATAACTTTCTTTCACTCAGTAAGGGGTACTTCTTAACCCTGCAACAACGTGTGTCCTATTGAGAATCATTTCTGTCTCTTTTTTATAAATGTTTTTGGCCTTTTTTTTCACTATATTTTTTACAATTATTATATCTCGCAATAATCAAGTCACATAACAATTGGTATCCATAAGTAGTTGAAATGTTTGTCTTCAAAAATATATTTAAAAAGCAGTTTTTTATTTAAAAGAAGCAGTTAAATTAGAAAACTGTTGAATAATTTAAATAATAAAATGGTCATTGGAAATAGTCAAATAAAATCAATGATTTTAAAATAGCATATCACAAGCAAAGTAAAATAAAAAAACCCTGCTCTCATGAGCCAATAAGTATTTTTCTGTTCTTCAGGCACAAAAAAAAAGAAACAATTATTATTAGTAACATGAGTATGAACATTTTAAGCCATCTGACCATAATTTAATATGTCTTTTGAACATACATTTCAAAATATTTTGCGAGAGAATTTTTGACTGCGTGTATAGGTTTTTATGTAATTCACACGACATTTAAAGTTTTATTGAGAATCAAAATATATTTCTGAGAAAATTTCCATTTGGTTAGTCTTCTGCGGAAATAGAACGTTTAGATAATGAAGCAATATTATAGTATATATTCGGGAAATGATTGTATATTTTGACCACTTTTCGATGCAAAATTAGTTAGTGTGCAAAATCTACTGTTTGATTGCGTGCAGAATAAACTGAAAATCGTTCTGCTACCGGTAAAAAGTTGTTGTAGAACTTTTTACTTAAAAAATGGTTGAGTCCATTAAAAGTATTCTGAGGAAAGAATTATAGATGCATATTATTAAAGCAAACGTAATTCTGCCGATATTTTGTTTTGTAAATTTCGTATCTGAGGACAGGTAATGATTTATAAAGTAGAATGAAAGTTTCTGCTACAGGGACAAAACATCGATTTGTGATATCCAATTGTTTGGAATATTTTTCTCAAGATAAAATTTTAATTCGGACACAGTTAATGTTTTAACTTCTGTCCTCATTGAACATTATGTGCTTATAAGATAAGAAATAAAAAAAGTATAAAAATTTAATTAAACACCAGAACAGATTTTGTCAGTGAGTTTTAAGTAAGGGTATAGTGTGAATATAAAATATTGATTCAAAAATTAGTTTGGAAAAACGTTAGTCACAAAACTTGTTAACAGTGTTACAATTTTCAATCTATGTAAAGTAATATAATTCAATTACATTATTGTTCAATTACATAACTAAACAATTTAATAACTAATTGATTAACATAGTTTTAATTACATTTGGTTTTTACACGATATTTTAAAAGATTTTGCCATGCATAATAGAATTGAACTTTTCACCTAACATTATCTAAAACATCAATTGTATTGATGACAGTGAAATATTTTCACAAAGCGCCTTGAAAAAAAGGCCTACAATTGTAAACCCAGAATTACACGTTAAAGGGACATCAGAGACGTTAAACGATGAAAATACATTGAAAAATCACGAGTGCGCTCTTACCTCTCTCATTTCGTCCTTCAATATTTATTTAAACCTATACTCAACAAAGAGTGTTTAAGAAAACCAGCTACTAAGTTTTCGAAAATAAATCGAATTTCTTTCTTAAGGAGTTTTTCAACAAATGGAGGAGCCAAGGAACAGCTTCCAGCTGGACAGAGTGTAAGAAAAGTCATTTTTCACCGATTCTTTTTGAGACCTTCCCTCAGGTATTTTTTGTAACCTTATCAATCAATTGGTATCCTATAATTTTGGGGAGAATGTGTCACTGTTGGGAATTTCTGTCCAAAAGGAATTCTTTCCTCAAACTCGGTGTGGGTTTAGGAATTAATACGACAAAAAGAGCCATTTATATCGCTTTAAAGAATTAAAGCCATCCACGTAGAATGATACGAAGCATTCAACCTGCCCAAGGTTATCTTAGTAACTATTTATCAATATAGTGTTATATATTTCTGAAGCATTAAAACGAATTATAAATATAAAATATAAATAAAAAAATAAAACAAAACACTTTAAATTTGTTTCTGACGTATTAAAAGTTTCCACAATCTAGATCTGCAGCCAAGTTTCCACGTTTTCTTTCTAAAAATTGTTTATTTCGAATTCCATTTACAGTGAATTCTCACTTATACGCCGGCCCAAGGGACCAACAGAAAAAGGCGCATAAGTGAGAGAGACGTATAAGTGAACAAGCCTATTTAAAGGACTAAAACGCAACATAGTTTCTAATGAGAGAATGAATAAGAATATTTCTATAGAAAAGGGACATATTACCACGGTTTGGCATTTATTGTAACGTAATTACAATGATAAAGTGAAAACAAAAATTGTAGCATACCTAATTACAAACTCTTCCCTTTAAAATGATCCATAATAAATAATTGTCCCTTTCCGAACTCTAGTTCATGCGAAAAAAATACTTTCGTGAGCAATAAAGGCGAAAGATTAAAGAGGAAAGTGAAGAAAAATGCTTATTTTTTAAAGAAAATAAATTAAATTTTTTACATTTTAGGAAAAATTCGGCGCATAAGGGAAATAATTATCTTCAGAGCGACGCATAAATGAATGATACTATCATTATTTTGTTATGAAATGTGCTGGGACCATTTAAAACCGTCGTATAATAGAAAAAGGCGCACAAATGAGGCGGTTTATAAGTGAGAGTTCACTGTATTTATTTTTTACTTTTTTTGTTCGTTTTAAACGCAGTGAACTCTCCCTTATGCCCCGGCTCAAGGGACCAACAGAAAAACGAGCATAACTGAGAGAACGAACAACCGATCCAAAAACGACATATTACTACGGTTTGACAATTACTGTAACGTAACTACAATGATAAAGAGAAAACTAAAACTGTAGCGTACCTAATCACAAATTGTTTCCATTAAAACAATACATAATAGATAACTGTCCCTCTCCGAACTCTAGTTTATGCAAAAAAGTACTTCCGTGAGCAATAAAGGTGAAAGATTACAGAGGAAAATGAAAAAACATGCTTATTTTTCAAAGAAAATAAATTAATTTGTTTACATTTTACGAAAAAGGCGGCACATAAGTGAAATATTTATCTTTAGAGCGACGCATAAATGAATGATATTATCATTATCATGCTATGAAATGTGATGGGACCATTGAAAATCGTCGTATAAGTAAAAAAGGCGCATAAATGAGGCGGTGTATAAGTGAGAGTTCACTGTATTATAATAAGCGTAATTTTATATTTTAAAGACTACGTAGGAATGGACTAACATTTGTAGTCCAGAGTTTATTGTTTAATTTTTATTCTTATTTCAGCTGTAAATTCGTTAGCTTCAACCCTCGGGTTTACTTATTATCGTGTGTTGGTAAAATTGATTAGTTTATTCTAGTCGGCACTCTATAGCTTGTATACGTCACGTTGCGGTTATTAACAAAACTACCGAAGAAATGAAACATTGCGTTTCACGCGTACTTTTCGGGGAGAAATACAAACATATCATATGCATAGACAGTTTATTATGAGTATTTTTTTTAATTATTTACGTGAATCAGTATTGGAACATCATCCGCAGTATCAAAAATATATGTTACAAACTGTGAGCAAACATTTTTTAAGTATATTGTTCTGAGTGAATTTGAATAGATATAATTTTTAATTTCAAATAATGCAATTAAAATAGGCACATCTCATTATAAATAAAATAAAAATAAAATAATAAAATTTTCTGTTTTTTGCAAACTTTTGGTAGGACTTACGAGGGTTGTACACTTACGAGGGACGTCATTTCAAGTTTTTCCAGGGGCGGGGGGGTCAAAGGGTCCAAACACAATGCAATTTCATCGGAAAACATCAAAAGCCACGCCCACTTATAGGTAAATACATTGATTTCTCAATTGCCCCCCCCCGCCCCCTAAATGACGGGCCTAGGGTTGTACTTGATTTGCTAAATTGAAAAAGCACTACGAAAGTTCATTTAAGGGTCATTCCATGTCAAGTGATCCAACGTTTTTTACCTTACATTTTTGTATTTCTTTCACATTTGGCTCATCAATTGTACCCCATGAAGTAATTAAAAGTCTCAATTTTTAGATTCTTATCTCTATTATTTTTTCATTTATGAGACTTTGAACTTTGGAAAAACCCTCGTTATTCCATGGATAAGGGAAGATAAAAGGTACCATAACTCGGCACCAAATATAGATAGAACGATTTGGTAAATGGAACTTTAAAGCACGTTAGTTGCCGCTTAATTTGATATGAAACATGACTAATTTGATAAAAATTTTCTGTTTCAAAAAATGAAATTTAAATTTCTCGAAAAACATATAATGATTTTTTTTCAAAAAATTCTCAAAAATTCTTGTGTATTTTATCTATGTTTGTGCAAATTTTTAGATTGGGATCTCAATGGGATCATATTTTTTTGAATTTTTGAATAAAACTGTATAGGAAAAAAATGATATTTTTTAGATTCTATTTATTTAAATACTAAGTTATCTTGCTTGTGAAGGTCTAAAACGTAGTAAACAAACATGAATAGGTTTAAAGTGAGCTGGCATGAGCTTATAGATTTATCAGGTTCACCCCCTCCCCCCTTCTTTCCCTCTGCACAACCACTTTTTTTTAATTCAAAACTGTTCAAAATGTTTAAAAAAAAAAAAAAAAAAAAAAATTCTTTGATACAAAATGAATAGTAAACTTATTTAAAGTTGATAAATGGGTTTCCTTATAACTAGACGAAATATCCCCTCCCCACCCAAATATACCATTAACGCTGTACTATTATGACATCTAACCTGGGGATTGAATTGACTATTATTTTTACTCTAGGTAAGTGAGCTAGCATTAACTTGTAGATTGGTCAGCTCCCCCTCCCTCCCTTCCTTCCTGACCCAACCATTTTCCCCCTAAACTGTTTAAAATGCTAAAAAAGAGCTTCTTTGATACAAAATGAACATTAAACTTATTTATAGTTGGTAAATGGGTTTCCTTATAACAAGGCAAAGTACAACCCTTCCCCCACCCAAATATACCATTAACGCTATACTAATATGACGTCTCACCTGGGGATTGATTTGAGGATTATTTTCCCCCTAGGTATATATTGTTTTTCAGAAGAAGTGTTTCTCTTTGAATCCGACCTTCACAAAGTGTACTTCCATTCAATATCTGAATTTAAACTTATGATTCATTTCATCCCCTCCCCCAGCACCAATCTTTAATTTTAGGGGAAGGAAAGAAACGGTTCGCCCCAAGATCATATAGCCAACAGCAAAATAGCACTGTTACCCCTTGTTCTCATAATGTGTTCCCATTATTTTCACACAAAACTGAAAAGAAATCAAAGTATCAGGTTATATGTCAGTCCCCATCACTGCCTTTCCTTTCTCTTATTGGACAAAGCTCATGAGCTAATAGGAAAGAGTAACAAACAGAACAAACTGAAACACTACCAGGCATCAGTATAGATTAAGGCTTTGAAAAGGGGTTAGGCGGGATGATAAAAAAAATAAAAGTTTGGAGTGGGATTGTAGGGTAAGGGGGGGGAGCAATCTGTACAGAAGTTAAACAATATGAGAGGTTATGGTCAAAAAAGCAGTGTTTGTTTAATATATGCATATAGATATATCTTGCTGCATTACTTTCCTTTACAACAAAATGAAAAAGGACACAAACAATTAAAAAAATTAAATAACAGCGGCACACTAGATAATGTGGGAAGATAGTTATGGGGACACAGACATATGATCTGATATTTTGATTTATTTTCAGTTTTGTGCGAAAAGAAAAGAAAAAACGATGAGAACAAGGAGAAACAGTGCTATTTTGCTGTTTGCTATGATCTTGGGGCGACCCATTTATTTCATCCCTTCAAAATTGAAGATTGGTGCTGGGGTAGGAGGTGAAATGAATCACAAAGTTAAATTTCAGATATTGAATGGAAGTAAACTTTGAAGTTCGGATCGAAAAGAAACATTTCGTCTAAAAAACAATAGATATATCTAGGGTGAAAATAATCCTCAATTCAATCCCGAGGTTGGACGTCATTTTAGTATAGTGTGAATGGTATATTTGGGTGGGGAGGGGGATACTTCGTCTAGTTATAAGGGAGCCCATTTACCAACTTTAAATAAGTTTACTATTCATTTTGTATCAAAGAGTTTTTTTAAAAAACATTTTGAACAGTTTTGAAAAAAAAAAAAGAGTGGTTGTGCGGGGGAGGGGGGGTGAACCTTACAAATCTATAAGCTCATGCCAGCTCACTTTAAACATATTCATGTTTATTTACTACTTTTTAGACCATCACAAGCCAGACAACTTAGTATTTAAATAAATAGAATCTAAAAAATATCATTTTTTTCCTATACAGTTTTATTCAAAAATTCAAAAAAATATGATTCCATTGAGATCCCAATCTAAAAATTTGCATAAACATAGATAAAATACACAAGAATTTTTGAGAATTTTTTGAAAAAAAATCATTATATGTTTTTCGAGAAATTTAAATTTGAAGTTTAAATTTCATTTTTTGAAAAAGAAAATTTTTATCAAATTAGTCATGTTTCATATCAAATTAAGCGGCAACTAACGTACTTTAAAGTTCCATTTACCAAATCGTTCTATCTATATTTGGTGCCGAGTTATGGTACCTTTTATCTTCCCTTATCCATGGAATAACGAGGGTTTTTCCAAAGTTCAAAGTCTCATAAATGAAAAAATAATAGAGATAAAAATCTAAAAATTGAGACTTTTAGTTACCTCATGGGGTACAGTTGATGAGCCAAATGTGAAAGAAATACAAAAATGTAATGTAAAATTTTTCTCAGATTTTGGATCACTTGACGTGGAATGACCCATAACATATAACGTAGATCCTTGTAAAACAATAAATTAATAATTTTACATTACAAAAACATGACAAAAGTTCGTACTTTGATAAAATTTCGCTAGAATTTCTAAACGTTTTTCCTTGTTTGTTACATCGGAAAACATAACACGGGAAGAAAAGCAAAATAGTTCTGTTCTTCAATTCCCCAGAAGGCCCGGAGGAAAAACTTTTGAAGTGGCGTTTTCAATTTCCAATTCTAGATGCGAAATGGAATTGTATCCTCTCGGTATGAAGTGCAGTTTGATACACAAACAGGAAATGGAAGAACATTCCTTATGTATTCTTCACCGGGTTTCCATGTCCTCGCTTTTAGTATTGTTTCATATATTTTTTACTCGAATCATCTAAGGTGATATTTTGATAGATGTACACTGAAAAAAATGAATTTTGTTTTTACAGTATAATACAGTTAATTTTATTGTAATGAACTGTAAAATTGCTGCTTTATAGTAATGAACTATAAAATTTACTAATTTTACAGTTTATTAATAGGTTCATTAAATAGAAATGTCAACCTCAGCCGAAGAAAAAAAAGTACCGAAGAGAAAAAAATATCAAAAAATAAATAAATAAAAACCACACAGCATAAGAAGTTTTAAAAAATTGAAAAAGTATTGTAATTCTCACTAAGATTAGCCATAATAAATAGTTTGTAGTGTGTTTACTGCTTGTTATTCGATGGTTGCGTTAGTCACGTTACGTTAGTCACACTCCATCTTGAGTAAAAGTGACATTTAAGACTAAAAAAAAATTAAGATTTAATAAATGTGTTTTATGTTTTCAAAAGCCAACTTTACACATTTTCAAATATATCATTCAATTTTTAACACTTGCTTAATTTTGAGAAATTTTTGCCTCACAACATGAGCATTCATTATCGGGGTTGCAAAAATGTTACGTTAGTCATGCTGCTATTTTGGTTGAAAAAAAACCTACTGGTAGTAATTTTGTCTTAAATTCTTATCAGAAATAATACATAGATACCATGTACATCGTAAATCCATCGTCATAACTAAAAAATATTATTTATCCTTTAAGTTACAAGTAAAAACAGTTACAAAATCAGCTCTGAATGTTACATTAGTCACTATGGAATGACCCAATACGCCATTTACAATTTTAAACTGGAACCTCTGTTACCAGTATTATACTGTTGTTTTTATAGTATAATACGGCTAATTTTGTGGTAATAATCTGTAAAATAGTGGATATAAACTGTAAAACAGTTTAACTGTAAAGTAGATAGAAACCATCCTCTTACTTTGATTGATTCCATTTTTAAAAAACTTTCTAACAAATCCGAAACGGCTGTTTTTAAGAGAACTTTCATTAGAAAGAATTGATTGTTTTGCCGTTCTTTCCCTCTGTGAGTTATCAGGTTGCTAAAATTCTCAAACGTTTCAATTTCCAGGTGGTATTCTCCCCTATGAATAAAGAATGTTTCTCTTCTCGAAAATATCCCATTCATCCTCTTAACAGTTGTAGTACTTGTAAAATTAACTGCAGTTGCAATCTCTCCTATATTGGACAAACGAGACGTGCTTTGAAATTCCGCTTAAAGGAGCATCAGAATTATGTGAAAAAGCAATAATTGTATGATTTCATTATTTAGAAAGCTTTTTGGCAATAAATGAGGAAAACGTATATACAGTATTGATCACCATCCGCTAAATTCGATGCAGAAAAATATTGCAACGCATGAAAAAGGATTGCATATAGTACAAATAATTACTATTTACAAGGTACAGGATTTTTTTCAGCAATTTTCATTGCCTTTACAATATGACAGAACTTAAAGAAACTACTACGTTTTAATTATTTCTTTCTCTTTTTTTTTGTTTTTGTTGCTCATACAATGTAAGAAGGGAGTAATAGAAGATATAGGCGACTTACGAGTTAACTAGAGAGATACGGGATATAAAGGGACCCCTGATCGGTACAAGAAAGGTTAAAAAAGTAGTTGTGGGTTAATAAATGAATTTAGTTAATAAGAAAAAACAACAAAGCAAGTTAAAACTGTATCACAATACTATTTACTCAATTATTAAATACTTTTTCGCTCTATGAAGGGAGTTAAATATTCATGCAATTAATTAATTTTATAACAGCTATGATTTTATTTTTTACAAATTAAAGTCAAAACTATATAAATTCGTTAAACAGTTTTTTTTATTTAATTTTGAAATGCTGAAATATTTATTTAATATTAAAGGCAGGTAACATGCATTTTGAAAATTATTAATAATTTATTGTTAAACATTAAAATATTCATTTTAACATTAATTGCATATAATAATTCTTAAAATGGTGTTATTCATTTAACGTTGAATGAATGATAAAATATTTATTTCGTAAACTAGTTTAGGATAAGTTGGACAAAATATTTTAAACAAATTTCTTACCTTTTAAATAATTCTGCATGGAAATACACATAAAATTCAATAAAATGTTCCAAAAAGTACCTTACGCTTGATACAGAAACTACTTTTAAAATAACGAAAATAACATACCTAGTTTACATGAAAAATAGTGTTTATAAACCAAAACGCTTATTCTGGTGATGGATAAAAAAACTCAAAAAACAGAAAGTTCTTTCCCGAAAAAAACAATTGAAAATAAAGTAGTTTGAATATTAAAATACACTAACATTAATTTCTCTGATGTAGAAATAAGTACACGATGGTAAATGTTAATGATATTCTACGAACTTGCTTTTAATGGTCTCCAACAATGTGGCTGTGTCGGGACTTGATTACATTACGAAAATGACTTTTGAGAACTCCCACATTAAAGTAAAAATGGAAAGTTTTAAATTCGGAGTTTCAGAGGACTTGCGTGCAGCGGGGAAATGACTTTGAAGAAGTAATATTTTTAATCTAAAACTGGATTTTTCTATTCTGTGTTTAAAACTAGCAAAACGTAAGAGTCTTTTGCATTTTTATTTCGTTTGTAGGAGTTACATCAGCTTTAATTTTGTTGAAATGGAGCATGAATAAATTATTATTTTTTTTTTTTTTGCCAGAATGTGCAATAAATGGGTTTTATTTTATGAAAGTATTATATATCGTCTTTGGGAGCGATTTACTCGTAGTTGTAATGAAAACTCGTGTTTTTCGACTAGTTTCATTTCAACATATAGATGTATATATTTTTTAAAGTAAAATATAAAAATTGATTCCGAGAATTACAGTTGGTCGTTACAGCTAGCTGTTATAGCAAAATCGTACGCTTGCTTTAAATTTTGCACTTTTTTTTTTTTTGAAGGGAAAAAAAACTTTTTTAATTTTCAACATGGTATTACCATTTGGACATTAAAACCAAAGGTCCTCTAACACGTTAGCAACAAAAAAAATGCTTTTCAAAACAAATCTTTGCTATTTTGTAAATGCTTTGACTTTTTTAGACTACTTGTCCCAAAAATAAAAGAAAGGCGAAAAAAGCATGAAAGGTGGATAAGTGAATCATAATAAGTCCGGAGAAAAGGCTAAAATGAAAAAACTAATTTAATAAATATCGAAAAACTAAAAACTGAAGAATAGTGTTTTAAAATGGGGGGAATGTGTCAGTCTTTTTATACCTCTAATTTTGAAGGAATACTTCGATTCGAACAAAAATTTTTTCCCAAGATCTCGGCGAGGACACATTATTCCCATGTTTCACTTTTTGATTTGTACAATGATTGAATAAAATTGAAATTAGTTCAACGAGCAAACGTTTTTACCGGGGCTACGAAATCGGAAGGAAGTCCTGACTCAAACTCTTAATATTTTGATACGACTCCGACTCTACAGCGGTGTCAGCACTAAAGATCTTTTGCACCAAGCGCACCATATTATTTTTTTAGGTAAATCCAGAAGCGATAAAACTCTTGTAATGAAAACTAGTTATCGACTACATGATATACACCACCAACTCTGCCATGTCATTTAGATACTACAGTTTATCTTCATTATGACTGATGATCATAATGAGGACTATCATAGACCAATATTTCCTAACGAGGATGAGACTGCAGTGTCTGGATGACATGGCCGAGCTGATAGTGTATTTTTTGTTCTGCCTTAATAGCTGTTTACTAGTACTTAATAGTTATTTACTGTTTAATGTCCTATTATAGTCTCAGCTCAACTCAAGCATTCAGTTTCAATAAAGTAGACTTATTAATCATTTTTATTGCTATCGGTATTTATTGATTTTACATATACTAAAAATGTTTTTTCATAATTCCGAATTAACTTGTTAGATCGTCAATTTCATTTCTGCTATTAATTCCTCCTATGTATTTCCTTTTTCTAGTAAAACTGCTTCAAAAACTATGCCACACGCCTCAGTCTTGTTTAAAAAACCTAGAGTCAATAATCTAGTTTTTATAACGTTTTAACCCATTAATGCCTGACATTTTTTCCCAAAGATATTTTGTATACTGGTTACAAACAGTGTTTAATGGGCAGGAAAAATAATAAAAAATATTCTATAAAAAAATAATGTTTTCATTAAGGAAAGAAAAATCGTCCATTAAAAGTTACGATAGATCCCAGAGATTACATACATACCTTTTTTAGTAAAATTTTTTCTGCCTACGATATAATATTTAAAAAGACATTTTATAAGAAGAAATAAAATCAGCAATTAACATAAACTGGGAATCTGGGAATAACCTTAAAAACTTAGCTTTTATTTTCTTGAGATTGTGAACGATGTAGTTTTTGATAAAGGTCGTATTAAAACGGCTACAGAACACACTTTACAATGGTTATGTGCTGCAATCTGTTAAAAACGAATTGAAACAATACCAAGGTACTAATTGAACACTACTATTTGGTGGAAATGTTCATTTGGGGGAAATTCAGACTCTTTTTTGGACCGTCCTAAAAAGGACGATAGGCATTAATGGGTTAAGCTATGTAATTAATCATATGGAGTTCGTAAATTGCTATTATCATACATAAAACAGCTTTCAAATGAAGCATTAAGAAACAGAAAATTCAATTTCGGTAAATGACTGATAAAGTATTAATCATAATTGAATGTAGAGAAATATACGTAAAACAAGAACCAGAGCAGTTGATAGAAGCTTAATTCGTAAACTGGTTCGCATACAACGTAACTGACATGTACTAGTTTTTCACTGCCTTTTCATTTTTTCAATGTAAGTTGAATTTAAAAAAAAGAGAAGAATGTTTGCAGAAAACAAGTGAAATAAATGCAAGGTAGTTTTTAAAAATGTTTTTAATGAAACATATAAAACAATTATTATGCAAAATGCAAGCAAAACGTATGGGTTCCGTTTTACATTTTAAGTAAAACACTTATGCTTTTTTAAAAATATATCCGTATCAATAGTGAAGAAAACAGAGCACAGTTTCTGACTCTGAATAACGTTGCAAAGTAAGTCAAATACTGTAAATATAGAAACACGAGGAAATTTGGAAAAACAATCCCCTTATGTTGAGATTAAAAATTTGTTCTTCTTTTAATCAAAAGCTTGTAAGAACATTAATAATTATTTGAACTTAAGAACTTACAAATCAATAAGACTTTACGACAGTAAAGTTTGCATCATATGTATTCACATTTTTCTGATTAAAATGTGAGAAATTACTTCGAATTTAAAGGAGTTCTGAACTCTAAATTATTCAAAGAACTGCAGACAAGAAGTGCACATAATTCCAGAAAGTAGAAATTTTCAAACTTAAACTTTGTTTCGAATAAATGCATTTCAAATTATGCATTAAAACCGTCACTCTTAATATAATTTTTTTCAGATATTTAAATTTCAAATGATGTTCAAGTTGGTACAGCACGATTTTATTTGAATGAACTAGATACAGAAATTAGCTTAAGCACTTGAAGAGCTGCTTTGATATTTGTGAGTATGATTATTAATCAGTGCATGCATACTAATAGGGGCAGTCAGGGCTCGTTTCACTGGTCTCACTAGTTTGAATACTATTAATAATTTTTATTTTAATGTATGAGCAACTATTAGTCTTCAAAACCCTTCAATGAAATACCATTTTTAGGGTTATGCTTACAACTTTTTTTTTATAATTAGATTTCTTGAAGAATGAAATACTAAATTGAACTTTTCAGTTAACCCATTTATGCCCAAATTTTTTAAACTTGGGCCTTACCCCCAGAATGGGAACTCCATCTTAACCCATTTGTGCCCAAGTTTTTTTTAACAGTTTTTTTTTTTTTCAATTTTTATCTGCTTAAAACTCTTACTTGGAATGGTTTACATACATTTTAGGCTTAAAATATTTCGCCGTTGCCATATTTATTGAGTTATTTAATGTCCTGTTTATGGGATATTTTGCAGATATGTGAGCAAAATACGACCTTACTTGACTTTTGCAAATTAACGTTAATGAAGGCACCTGTAATCAATTTTAAGCAAATCATTTTAAAATAGTTTAATTTTATGAAAAATAAGTTCGCCAAAAAAGCTCATTTTCTGTTGCTACCCAAGCTGGATCGTTGTTTGACTGATTTGTCTGAAAATAGCTATCAAAAAATAAATTCTGATCTCCAAATAGTGGCTCTAACTGGTTTTCTCAAGAAGAAGGACTGTTTAAACTTGTGAAAAACAACTTTAATAAAATGATATACCCATTACAGGTTTTTGTATGCGATAACTAACAAGCGTCCCGTGTTTAGGCTACTGGGCATAAATGTGTTAAAATAAATTTTCTTAATTCATATTTATTTGAAATACCTTTTCGGGACATAAGGATTATGACAGCATTTTTTTTTCAGACTAAGAGTGCGAGGTACGTTAGTCCAACTTCAAAAAATCAAACCTACAAAAAATTAAAACTTTTTGTAGAATAAGCAGATTTCTAGTAAGAGCAGTAATCAATATGTTGCAGTCCCAAGTAGTGCTGATTCCAGGACAATTGTAGTATACATAACTCAAAAGTAGACGTAACTCAATTTAATATTTTAATGTGTGGAGTCTAGATAGCTTGAATATTCCTTTACCCCGAAGTTTTATTAGGTCTCAAACTCTTAAGAAAGTTGTTAGAACATTTTATAACTCGAACTACTAAGAGATCAAAGCTTTTTTCCCGGTATCTTGAAACTTTTTGAGTTATCGGGACTTGACTGTATATTGATCTTTAAACTTTTGTTTTTTTTTCTTTTCACATTAAACATAAAAGAACGAAAGTTATTTGCAATATAGGACAGTACGTTGGTTCTCTATTTAACGACTTTCAAGAGACCAGAAAAATGTCCTTAACTATAACTTTGCTACAACCACAACGCGTGGTCAAGTATTGTGTGAAGTCGTCTTTATATAAAGAAAGTTGTTAAACAATAAAAGTTGCTAAATAGAGCGTCGTTAAACAGAGAACCAACAACCAACTGTATTTGCCATTAAAAGTGTTGCAGAAATTGTTGCGGACTAACGAACCCCAGGTCCCAGCCCGTTAGTCCTCTTTACAAAGTTCTGTTAAAAATAATACAGAAAGGTTAGTGCTTTGAACAGTTTTAAAAAAAACGTGGGAAATGAAGATTTTTTTACGAAACTCGAGGTAGAAAAACTGTTAGTATATGTATATTTTTAATGTGGTAAAAAATGAAGAGAAGATAACCGCGCCGACGTGCTCTGACTCCTCTTTCTACAATAAATAATAAAACAGTTTTAAAAAAGCGCAAGTGATGTGAAGACATTAAACATATGTATTAAAAAATGTTTTAAAAAAGAAGACGATATTTTGACCGATTAGTCAGTTAAAAAAGAACAGCACAAAATAGCGTGTACAGACAAAAATTATAAGCAACAAAAATTAACTTTCCCCGATCAGTTTTTGCTTAAAAATACACCTATTTCGTCAGCTTACAACTAGTTTACACAAAATTATTTATTACTTCCTTTTACGTAGCAAAGGAAGTATTGTGATCGCGAAAAAAAAAAATCACTCAAATTAGAGTCTAAATTTTGATTTTGCTCACCCCCGAATGAATGTTCAGTAGTTTTTTCGACCTGTCAGCACGTGCATATGTACCTACCAACATATAAGCAGCCGAAAAATCCTTTTCAACCACCCCCGAGTTAATTACGACGAGTTTTCTCGTGACGTCTGTATATACGTATGTGCGGATGTATGTGTGTCGCATAACTCAAAAACTATATGCCGTGGAAGCTTCTAGCTTGGAATGTAGGCTCTGAGGATGGTCTAGTTGTGCACCTCCCCTTGTGGTTGCATTCGAATGCTTCCAAGGGGGTGTTTTACCCCTTTTTTGGGGTAAATCAGTGTTAATTTCAATGCAGATGGATTGGCACGACCACTTGGCAATATATCGCCAAGTGTTTGACGCTAACTTGGCGACATATCCCCAAGTTGGCGACAAATTTGGCGAAAAAAGATATTTTTTGAATTTGGGTTCAATTTGGCGCTATTTGCGATATTTTGCGAAAAATCCACTGATGTTAAAAGCGGCGATATTTAGAAAATGAATCATTGTAAAACATTTGTTTTGCATTGTTTCATAGCAAATTATGGGTGTAAGTGTTCGAATTGCTATCTTGCTCACTCCTAGTACTATTTTAACACTAAGGCATCTACAAAGAAATTTACACGTAAAAGGAAGTAGTGTGGGACCCATACCAGATTTTCGTTTATTGTTGTAATTTCTTTAATAATACATATTCATTCCTTGTTAAAAAAAGTACATACATAGATATCTTTTTGTGGTTATTTGTTTTTCAAAGTATAATAACGAGATTCCTTTAAGAGAAACCATTATTTGCTTATTTCATTTTCTATGCTTTCGAATGACTGAGCTGTCTCTTTTGTTTCTGTCTGTATATCTACATTGTACTGTTCGTGAAAAATGAATCTATTGTTACAAATCTTGTAAATAGTTGTTGTTTTTCCTGCCTTGCATCATTTTCATTAGTTTTGGTTTTATCTGACGTCATGTTGCAAAAGTATCTGAAGATATCACTTTTATCACTTGTATACCGGCCCCGTAACACTTTGTAGTTTTTACACTTGCCCTAACTTTAATAAGCGTGAAGAAATTTTCGCTCGGAGTGGTGTTTTTCTTTTTATTTCTAGCGTTTTCTTGAATGAATTGTTTAAAGTTATGAATGATTTGGAATATTCCAGATATTACTAGAAAGTTGTCGGGAATTCTTTCCGTGTATAAATAGCTGGCCTTGAACACAAGTCAGTCAGTTCTTTTCAGATTTTGATTTCTGAGAGTGCTCGTTTTTATTCGCTTTGGGCGAATGTTGTTTTGCTTTTGTAATTGCTTAATTACTGTTCACGTTGGATACGTGGTGCTGAGTTACTGTTGAGAGTACAGTGTACTGTTTTGCTACCTAATTGCTGGATGTTTAGCAATTGTTTCCCGCTTTATTGTAAATAGTGTATATACTTGTAAATAAATTTATAGTTACTTCCTCAAGATTGGACTGCTCATTTGAAGAAAGTTGAAGGTGCTACGGACTCGTTACAATTTTGGCGCCCAACGTGGGGCATCTTCAAGGACGTTCTTGGAATTTTCTGTGAACTTGGACTTTTCATCCTGAGGACTTTTTGACTTCAGAATTTTATGGTGATTACTCGAGCAATGGAGGAACAACTGAAGAAACTTCTTGACGCGATCAACGCTGTTAAAAGTGACATGACTGCGAATCAAGAACAATTAAAAAATGACATGGCTGCGAATCAAGAACAATTAAAGAGTGATTTAACCGCAAGCATAACTTCAAATCAAGAGCAAATAAAGAATGATATGGCGATTCTGGCTACTAATCAAGAACAATTAAAAATTGATCTAGCTGAAGAAATTAAAAGCGATTTAACGTCAATGAAAAGTTTGGTGGAAAGTAAATTTACCAATGTGGAAAATAAAGTGGAGGCTCTAGAAGAGAAAGTTGACAGCGTTGAGAATCGAATCACCACAGTAGAAAACCACGTGGAAAAGAAAATTAAAGAGCTTGAATCGAAGTTATCAGCATCCTCCAACAACTCAAGTGACTGCGTAGCTGCAGCTGGAACTTCTCGTCCATCCATCAAACTGGCTACGTTTGACGGGAAGACCTCGTGGAATATTTACAAGAAGCAGTTCCTCATCGTTGCAGAAGCAAACTCCTGGGACTCTTCCACGAAAGCCTGTCAACTTGCAGCCTCGCTGAGAGGGGATGCAGCTGATATACTACAGACCTTCCCAGAGGACAAGCACCATGACTTCGAAGCCTTATCATCGGCCCTGGAGCTTCGCTTTGGCGAAGTATGCCAAAAAGAAATAAGCCAACTCCAGCTGAAATCCCGACTGCAGAGGGCCGGAGAGACTTTGCAAGTTTTTGCAGCAGACGTCGAGAGGCTTTCCCATCTCGCCTTCTCGAACTGTCCTTCGGATGTTCGCGATAACCTGGCGCTGAACTACTTCATAGACGGAGTGTGAAGTCCAGAAATTCAGACGGCTCTCCGGATGGCGGACATTAAAGATCTTAAATCTGGTCTAGTCTACGCAATGAAGTTCGAGGCTGCACAGCAAGCATCCCGCAAGGATCGCCATTCAATCAGGAGCGTGGAAGTGAGTGCCCCGGATTCGAATTCGACTCGTCTCTCGGAAATTGAGCGACAGGTCAAGGAGATCCTGAAGAAGATTACGGCTCGTAAAGACCAAAGTAGACAACCACTGAAGTGCTGGAAATGTGGCGGTGAGGGCCACGTACGAAAGAACTGCGAAGCTCGCCAAGAAAAGAAGAAGTCTCCCAAAGTTTTCCAGATTTCCCCAAGAAGTGGCGGCTGCAACGGACTCTTCATTTACGCTTATGTGAATGGGTTTCCCTGCGAAATGATTGTGGACACAGGAGCCAACGTTACCATTATTAAGACTGATGTGGCTCGTCAATTTGGACTCAAGATCTTATGGACGCCGCCCTGCGTTACTCTCCAAACTGTGACAGGTGACAAAATCGAGATTGAAGGAAAAGTGAACTTAGAAATAATGTTCGGGAGTGCCACTTACCATCACACGGCATTCGTCGCTGACATTACAGATCCCTTCATTCTCGGACTGGACTTTTTGAGAAAATTTGATTTTTCTATCGACTTTAAAGATAATGAGCTGCACTCGATGAGGGAAGACATAGTGATTTTCAATACCGAAAATAACTTAAAATCTGCTCATCAAATAATAGCCCAAACTGATTCATTGATTCCCTCTAGATCAGAAGTACTAATACCTGGCTCCATCAAAGAAAACAACAGCTTTAAATTCGGCTTAATTGAATATCCTAACCAGAATAATAGCCCAAAAGGAGTACTAGTGGCATCTACACTTGTGGACCTTTCAAAGAATGCAGTTCCTGTGAGAGTCGCCAATGTGAGTGAAAGACCGAGGAATATTAAGAAAGGAGAAGTGTTGGCAACTTGTACTCCCGTAAACTGCATCATCAGAAGAATTGATTCCTCCGAGACTGTGTCTTCCGAATCCTTGACTTCGAAATTAATTGGGAGTGCAGCGTTATCGAAGGATCAAAGATACGCTGCGGAAAAATTGGTGGACGACTTCAGGCAGGTGTTTTCATCTACACCCGAAGATGTTGGTCGCACGAGTTTAGCGCAGCATAGGATCGACACTGGAGATCATCCCCCTATCAAGCAGCATCCAAGACGACTACCGTTCGCCAAGAAGGAAGAGGTTGAGATCCTCGTAAAAGAGATGCAGGAGAATGACGTCATCGAACCCTCATCCAGTCCTTGGGCATCCCCTATCGTCTTGGTCCGAAAGAAAGACGGCTCCACCAGATTTTGTGTTGACTACCGACGCCTGAATGACATCACCAAAAAGGACAGTTACCCTCTTCCACGGATCGATGACACTCTGGACACCCTTTCCGGACACAAGTGGTTTTCGACCCTGGATTTAAAGAGCGGCTACTGGCAGGTGGAGATACACCCCGACGACCGAGAGAAGACGGCGTTTACAACCGGACAAGGCTTGTGGCAGTTTAAAGTGATGCCCTTCGGCCTCTGCAATGCACCAGCCACGTTCGAGCGTCTTATGGAATCAGTGTTACGAGGACTGTCTTATGAATCCTGTCTTGTCTACTTGGACGACATCATCATCATAGGACGCAGTTTCGAGGAACATTTGGCTAATCTTAGGAAGGTGCTGCAAAAGCTTAAGGAAGCCAACCTGAAGTTAAGCCCGTCCAAATGTAATTTGTTCCGCCGTGAGGTGAACTACCTTGGTCACATTATCTCTTCTGAGGGTGTACGAACAGATCCAGATAAGGTATCAGCAGTCAAGAATTGGAGCCGCCCCGAAAATGTCCATCAGCTGCGAAGTTTCCTGGGGCTCTGCACGTACTACAGGAAGTTTGTGAAGGGTTTTTCCAATATTGCACGACCTTTGCATAAGCTGACGGAGAGCAAACAAAAATTTGAATGGTCCAAAGAATGCGAGGATGCATTTCTACAGCTTAAGGAGGCTTTAACATCAACGCCTATTCTCTCTTATCCTCAGCCTGAAAAATCCTTCATACTTGACACTGATGCGAGCCACGAGAGCGTTGGAGCTGTTTTATCTCAAGAAATAGACGGTAACGAACATGTCATCGCCTACTGGAGCAAATGCTTATCCAAGTCGGAGCGAAATTATTGTGTCACGAGAAAGGAATTGCTCGCCATAGTTAAAGCTGTAGAACATTTCCATCATTACCTCTACGGCCGTAAATTCCTGTTCCGGACCGATCATGCCTCTTTAACTTGGCTTTTGAATTTCAAGAATCCAGAGGGCCAGGTAGCCAGGTGGATACAGCGGCTCCAGGAATATGACATCGAGATTAAGCACCGAAAAGGTTTGTCACACGGTAATGCCGACGCATTATCAAGAAGACCTTGTTCCGAGAACTGCCATTATTGCTCCCGAATTGAGAAACAGTACGGGGTGACAATCCCTACTGCCTGTCAAGTTACTGCTACTTCATCATCTTCAGATCCTGATCCATGGAGTGACGACCAAGTAAGAAAAGATCAGCTTGAAGACCCAGACCTAAAGCCTATCATAGAGTTAATGGAAAAAGACAGTCGGCGACCTAGTTGGCAAGACATTTCTATCTACAGTCCTGCAACGAAAAGATACTGGGCTCTATGGAAATCTCTCCAGTTGCGAAATGGCGTCCTGTATCGGAAATGGGAATCTGACGATGGTAAAGCATTCAAATGGCAGTTACTCCTTCCCAGATCAAGAATTCCAGACGTTCTAAAGGAGTTGCACAGTAGTCCGACTGGAGGACATTTTGGTGTGTTGAAAACCCTCTGCAAGGTTCGAGAACGCTTCTTCTGGAGCAAGGCGAAGGATGACGTAGAGAAGTGGTGTCATTCTTGTGACGCCTGTGCTGCCCGTAAAGGACCGAAGAGAAGAAGCCGCGGGAAGCTACATCTTTACAACGTAGGAGCTCCTTTCGAACGAATCGGGATCGACATTCTTGGTCCTCTACCGAAAACTACTGATGGGAACAAATACATCCTCGTTGCCATTGACTATTTCACCAAATGGCCCGAAGCATATTCCATTCCGGATCAAGAAGCTACCACTGTAGCAGAGACTCTAGTCCAGCATTGGATCTCGAGATATGGGACACCTTTACAGATCCATTCTGACCAGGGAAGGAACTTCATCTCTGCTGTGTTTAAGGGCCTATGTAAAATCCTCAAAATTGAGAAAACTCGAACGACACCACTACACCCACAATCGGACGGCATGGTGGAGAGATTCAACAGGACAATCCTTAATAATCTCTCGCTTATGGTCTCCAAAAATCAACAGGATTGGGACAAGAAACTTCCTCTGTTCCTGCTGGCCTACCGCAGTGCTGTCCACGAGACCACCGGATATTCCCCATCACAGATGCTCTTCGGCCGAGAGCTTCGGCTACCTTGTGATCTCGTCTTCGGTCTCCCTCCAGATGCGCCTTCATCGCCTGAGGAATACGTCCAGGATCTCCAGGCCCGGTTGGAAGACGTTCATCACTTCGCACGGGAGCGAATCAACATCGCGACGGAGAAGATGAAGACCCGATACGACACAAGGTCCACTGGTCATGATTTTCAAGAAGGGGACAAGGTGTGGCTATGGAATCCCATCCGACGTAAAGGTCTATCACCCAAATTGCAGTCGCATTGGGATGGACCCTACACAGTTCTCCACCGGCTGAACGACGTCGTAGTGAGGATCCAGAAGTCATCACATTCAAAACCTAGGGTTGTCCATTATGATCGGCTAGCCCCATACTATGGCCATAGTTCGTAAAGTAAATCTAAAGCTACCATGGTAATTTGTTTGTAAATTTTGTAAATAACTTTCGCCTTTAATTGTTTGGAATATTACTTTATCAATGTTATTATTTCTTTCATGTTCTCATTGTTGTTGTTTATCATGTTTATGATTGGTCATCATGTAATGTGTGCATCTGTAAGTCTTCCCTTGCTTCCTTTCTGGGGATTGTACTGCCCGGGACGTGCAGTCCTTGGGAAGGGGGCAATGTTACAAATCTTGTAAATAGTTGTTGTTTTTCCTGCCTTGCATCATTTTCATTAGTTTTGGTTTTATCTGACGTCATGTTGCAAAAGTATCTGAAGATATCACTTTTATCACTTGTATACCGGCCCCGTAACACTTTGTAGTTTTTACACTTGCCCTAACTTTAATAAGCGTGAAGAAATTTTCGCTCGGAGTGGTGTTTTTCTTTTTATTTCTAGCGTTTTCTTGAATGAATTGTTTAAAGTTATGAATGATTTGGAATATTCCAGATATTACTAGAAAGTTGTCGGGAATTCTTTCCGTGTATAAATAGCTGGCCTTGAACACAAGTCAGTCAGTTCTTTTCAGATGTTGATTTCTGAGAGTGCTCGTTTTTATTCGCTTGGCGAATGTTTGTTTTGCTTTTGTAATTGCTTAATTACTGTTCACGTTTGATACGTGGTGCTGAGTTACTGTTGAGAGTACAGTGTACTGTTTTGCTACCTAATTGCTGATGTTTAGCAATTGTTTCCTGCTCATATTGTAAATAGTGTAAATACTTGTAAATAAATTTATGGTTACTTCCTCAAGATTGGAATGCTCATTTGAAGAAAGTTGAAGGTGCTACGGACTCGTTACACTATTCATAAACCAATCAGTTTAATTGCAAATTAGTTTTATTCGCGATTTAAATAACAATGGCAGTTGCTTGTTTCTGAAATGAAATAATACATATTATCAGACGCTTTTTCATGATCTGAAACTCAGCAGAGAAACGTAATTAATTCTCAATAACTTTATTTCTTGTAATAAAACTTATCGATACAAAAGTTTTTTCAATATTATATGCATAAAATGCTAGCTTTTTCCATGTAATAAAGCATTATTTTATGTTTTGTGCATTATTCAGCAGTTGAATAGATATCTTTCCATGCGGGTCATAAAAGTTTATGGCTTTACTATACCAGGTATACTGTATTCGGAAGTTATAAAAATGAGTTCACTCCAAAGTATAAAGCATCGTAGGATATGAATATTTTTAAAATGCAATTTTTATCTGCGTTAAAGCTACTTTTAACAATATCACCATCATTTTATGGGAAATGCTGTGAGGAAGTTAAGAAATTCATCTTCGCTATACCCACTCATGCGCACATAAAATTCAATTTTAATTTT
Source organism: Uloborus plumipes (assembly GCA_038373865.1). NCBI lineage: Eukaryota > Metazoa > Arthropoda > Arachnida > Araneae > Uloboridae > Uloborus > Uloborus plumipes. The sequence goes on from JAXGGA010001016.1 coordinate 87,906, forward strand.
TAATGCTGTACTAAAAGCAAGAAAGGCTACTTTTCTCATAAAATTCCTGGGGAGATTTTTAAATTAATACCCTTTTATATTTCGTCGAAAAAAGCCTTCAGCATTATGGCTTTGGAGTTATCAACTACGATATGTTTCATTAGGTATACGACATCCGGTTAAGGATGCATAAGTAATGCTGTTTTTAATAACTCTTTTTTGAAAAGTACGGAGATGACATAAACGTTCAGAGTAATAACAAGAAGAATAGTAATCTTTGTTATATAAAACAGCGTGTAATGAAAAGCTTGTTTTGATGTCAATAATAGAAACATCAAATTCTATTTTATGAATAATTAAAAGCTACAAGGAATCAAATTCTGAAATTAAAGAAAAAAGGATATAGTATACTACACTTAAACTCTTTACTTAGTTAACATGTAGGGCAATAACCATTCCATACAGAAGGAGGTAAGCAAGGTTGCGGAGTAAGAGTCAAACAAATTTTGGGATAATTTAGTCAAAGGCGACTATTTTCATTTCGAGTCAGAAACTCTTCCTGGACTACGAAATCGGAGTGAGTTGAAGTTGGATTGGTTTTGGAGTAAAACGTCATGGAGTTGAAGGTTACTAAATTTCAAGAGTCGGAGTTGGGGTCCGTTATTTGCCCTCCACTTTCGCTACTCTTCCAGAGCGACGGAGTCAAAGTCGGGGGTTAAAGGAGTCAGAGCTGGACTCAGCTTTTTCCGCTCCGAATCTGAAACTCTTTTGTAGATGTGGAGTCATAGTCAGAGTTGAAGCCGGACTAACTTTGAGGTAAAGAAGACGAAGTCTGAAGTTGAAGGTTTTAAAATTTTAAGAGTAAGAGACGAAATTCGGAATCAGTCTTTTCCCTTCGAGTCCTCAACTTTCCCAGGACTACGGAATGAGAGTCAGAGCAGTAGTCGGACTGACTTTGAGGTAAAAGAGTCGGAGTCGAAGTCTGGAGTTGGGTGGGTTAAAAAAATCAAGGGTCAGAGTCAGAGTTTGAGTCAGTTACTTTTCCTTTAAGTCTGCAAGTCTCCCAGGGCCTCAGAGTCAGAAAAAAGTCGGTTTGGTTTTGAACTGAAGGATTCAAAGCCGAAACATTAAAAATTCCTTTAGCGCGAACCGATAATTTTTTCTTTGATACTGCTACAAATGTGAAACGTACATGTATAAATACTTAGAAAATATATTACACTTGTAATGACACGCAACTGAAGTGTTTATAAACAATTAAATATAAATACGCAAACTATGAAATGCGTAATTGTTTTAGTGTAAGGTAAGAATACTTTTGTAAACTTCTTCGAATTCAAAATAAAATCATTTTTAAAATAATAATACCTGCAATGTATGTATAAAAAAATTTATGTGAATATTTTTCACTAAAGTGCTTAAAAACTTTAAACAAATGAGTGAGAAAAGTCATTTAGCACCAAATTTACAAATATCATTTTGTGCACGAATTTTAAGGTTATATGAATCTCCTTTTTAGTTAAAAGTATTGAAAAATTTGCAATGAAGTATATTAAATTCTTTAAAGAAAATTGCAATAAAGTGAGAAAAACAGTTTCTTTCTGCCAGCTGTATATTAATTTTTCCGGAAAAAAAAGAAACAGTTTAAATATTAATAAAAATATCTTGTAACATTAAAATAGAGATATTGCAGAGCTTTAGACTTCATAGTAATAACTAGTTTTGCAGTTACTAATAAGTTGCAAAACGTTGTTTTATAAAAATAGGTATAAAAAGTTATTGTACAAAAGTAATAGAACAAAAAAAAAGGAAAAGAAACATATTTATGCAAATTTTAATAAAAGGAATGTTTTTCTAGTGAAATCTTCACTTTATTCCTTAACTGTTGAGGGATTTTTCAAAATAAAAAAACATTGAATAATTCATTAAAAGCAGTCTTCTCAAATGCGTTTTAAGAATGTATTTATTGGAAGCTAAAAGGAAGGATATGTAGATTGCTTCTTAATATTTAATCTCCATAAAATATTTTGCATAAGTTTTAAAAAGCCAATGCATTTCAATTATGTTAAATCCAAAGCAGGAAACTTTTTTTGACTGCTTGAATAGTTTTTCTTTGATGTAAAAATCAAAACGCGAATATTAATTAGTTGCAATAGAGAAATACTACTGGCTAAAAATCAGTGTTTTGTGAATTTAATTTACCTTACTCTACTCTAAATATAGGTATGGTAAAGAGTGAAAAATCAACTTCCATGACAGAACGAGCATTTCTATTAAAGTGAAAAGGGACTTTCAGATGCGCAAAAATTGTCAAAAAATCAGTTTTTCTTTAGTTATATTTCAAAAACCTTTAGCTAAACTTAAAAAAAAAATGAATCGGAAAAAAAATTTAGGATTTGTGACGGTTTTTTGGTATCCACTCTCCTTTGTTTACCCTCCTCCCCCAAATTTAGTTTTGTTTTGCATTAATTTTACGCAAATTAATTTAATTTTATGTTTTAATTCCCTAATATATATTTTCTGTATAGTTTATTATTGAAAACACTACTAGCAACAACTGTAATAACTGTAACCGTATTTGTAACAGCAAAAAAAGTAAAAGTTGATTTTCTTAAAACACAATTTTCAGCGTGTTTATAGTTTTAGATTTGTTTCAGTGTATTGAATTATTTTTTAACTTTGTTGAATATTTTATGTCAAGTACTTAAGAGGCAGTTTTTATAAAAATCAGGCAGGTGAGATGTATGCCATTTTTGATTTTGCTAAATTTTTTGTGTTGGATTCTTCTAAAGATTTTCGAAGACACTTATTTTTTCTTTTTCCCGAAAAAAAATTTTTGGGGGCCCGTAAAAATTCGTAAAGTTTGGACAAAATTTGTGTCTTTCTGAAATTGACATTTTTTAAAATTCGATTATCTCAGCTTGCTAAGCATCAACCAAAGTTTTTTTTTTTTGCGATTGCGGTTTTTTTTTTTTTTTTGCGATCACGTTTTGTATCCAAATCGAAATATATTTTAAAATTTACAACTGACCATCGGCTGATCCTGTCAGGTGCGGCCAAACTTCACAGAAGATAGTGAAAAATTGCCATGTTTGAAGCCCCCTAGCTCCCTGCCCTGGGGTCAGTAACAAATTTGGCATGAAACCTAGTTATTACTATATGTATATTACTAAAATCGATCATTAGTTGCAAGGCTAATCATTAGTGGTGACGAAAAATGTCCCTTTTTGTACGTACATAAATGAAAAAGTGTGCACTTCGTGACTTTATATCTCTGAATGATGAGGGTCAACAAGGAACTGGATGAGTGCATTTTAAACTAAAGTATGTGTATTTTCACAAACAAGTGACATATCTATGGGCAAATGTTCTGGAGGCGCATAAAGTGCACCTTAAGATGAGGAAACTGCATATGTTAAAGACGAATCTAGTTAGTTGTGCACGCTTTGTGATCTTATATCTCTGTGTACTGAGGGTCAACAGGGAACTTGACGAAGGTATTTTAACCCATTTGTGCCTAGCGTTCCTTTAAAAGGATGCTTGCAAAACCCTCCATAAACATATAAAAATTTTTATTTCAAATCAAATAGCTGATTATTTATAATAAAGTGTTGAATTAATCATTATCCACGAGATGGTAGCACTAAAATTATATTTAATATTTTTTTTTATTGGCAAAAGTCCAAGAAGCGAAATTTTCATCATTTTAAAATGGCAAAGAGCAAAAAGTAAGTTAAATTTTTTAATTTCCGATGATATAAAATGTTTTTATGCTCCTATCTTACTTTATACTCTTTTATAAAACACGTATTTTTCAAATTGTTTAAAATATTATTTTAGCGCAGTTTTATCTGTGATTTTGAAGCGTTCTATTTTTAGGACGCTAGGTACGAGTGAGGACAGGTTTTTTACATGTGTTCCGCACCTGAAAGCTTTGCATTACTGATCATTTTTGATGTTTTATCATCCTAAAATGCCGAAAATATGATGTTTTAGAAATAATTATTTAGTAATGAATGGATTAAGAGTTAAGTTGATAGCATATACAGGGTGTCAACTCCAATCATGGACCAATAGCTAATTTCTAAACCGTTAGAGATAAGCATATAGTTTATTTTGGAAAAAATCTCCAAATTACGAAAGGAATTTTGGGTCTATTCAATGTTTTTCAAAAAATCAAATTTTGAAAGAGTTACGAAATTTAAATTTTTATACAGCCCCCCAGTCCTATCAATCATATTTAGTAAAACATTCTTGACACTATAACGTTTAAAACTTAAAAAAAATCACTGTTCTACGACAAAAATTGACCGAGTTATGACGTTTTGAAAAATCAAGATTTTGAAGGATTTCGCATACGGTCCCTCTCGATGACGTCATGAAACAATGCAAAATCTTGATTTTTCAAAACGTCATAACTCGGTCAATTTTTGTGGTAGAAGAGTGATTTTTTTTAGTTTTAAACGTTACAGTGTCAAGAATGTTTTACTAAATATGATTGATAGGACTGGGGGGCTGTATAAAAATTTAAATTTCGTAACTCTTTCAAAATTTGATTTTTTGAAAAACATTGAATAGACCCGAAATTCCTTTCGTAATTTGGAGATTTTTTTCTAAATAAACTATATGCTTATCTCTAACGGTTTAGAAATTAGCTATTGGTCCACGATTGGAGTGGACACCCTGTATTTACCTACATTTAAATTATAAATTTTTTATTGCTTATTCTTATTCATGAAAGCCTTGCTTTTGCCATGATTTATGATACTTTATCATCATATAATAGTTATACATATTATAAATGTAGTTACCTTGGCATCTAACCAATGTGGTGCTGCACCCATAGTTTAAGCTAGACAATGGTCAAATACTGAAAAAAAATTATTGAAATAGACCAACCATTTATTGTTGCCCGGCATAATAAATTTATGGGTGGAACAGACCGAATGGATCAGAACTTAGCCTAGTATCGTTATTCTATTCAGTCTAAAAAATGGTAGTAGCCACTGTTTTGTTTTGCTTCGAAGTTCCTGGGCAAAATGCATGGCTCTTGTACAGATTATGCCCTTCTTATGAAGCAAACAAAATGGACCTTTTGCAGTTTAGAAGAAAAATCTGCCAAAGTTACTTTGCTAAGTACAGCAAGAAAGCCTAAAACAGCATGGCTATGCGAAAACCAAAGAAATTAAAAAGCAGAGTGCCCAACGAAGTGAGATTTGATGGAAAAGATCATTCAATCGTAGTAAATCCAAAACAAATAACATGTGCTTACTGCGGTAAGAAATCTACAAGAAAGTGCAACAAATGTTTAGTAGGGTTGCACGCTAAATGCTTTGAAATCTTTCATACTAAGTAACTTTTACTTTAAAAAATGTAGAAAAAAATATTCGTGCTATATTTTTTTGTCATACTGTAAGCTGATAACGTGAATTCTTTTTATGTAAATATAAGTTTTAAATGTTGAGGATTTATTTGAAGAACTCGTTAAACATGGTCTGGGTTTTAATTTTCTGGTTTCTTCAACTTTTTTATTTTTATTTATTTATTCTTATTATTTTTTTGATATTTAAATGTATTTTGAATTACATTGTTTTATTACAGTGGCCACCACTTATATGAATTTCTTTTGTTGAAAAAAGTTTTTTTCAGTAAAGCTGCTAATTTAATAGAGCTGGATTTTTGTTCCATCCCTGTCATTTAGGAGGGGCAGGGGGGGGGGGTCAATTGCCCCTCCCTGACTTTGGGAAATCAATGTATTGGCATATAAGTGGGCGTGGTTTTTGCCACTTTTTGGTAAATTTTACATTGTGTATGCACCCTTTGTCCCCCCCCTGGAAAATTTCGAAATAACGTCCCTGTTTTGTTCTATTTTTAATGATTTGATTCATTTAAGTGGTTTATTCAATTGAAAACTGATTCAATAAAGTGGTGTACACTGTATTATGTTTTGTTACATACATTTTTATTACTTTAATGTCTTAATATATGCAAATTTGTTATTAAGATGATTGATTTTGGAAAATTTAAGGGTCGAAGTATTTGCAAAAAAAAACTACCCTCTCCTGCCTAGCGTTCTAAAATAAGACGGTTACATTATATCAAATAAAAGTTTTAGTTTTGTTTCAGGATTTTTTTAACTGCTTTTCCAGTTCATTTAGTACCTTGACACATGTTATGAGCCGAAAAGGGTTTAAAAGTTCGGAGTTGAGCATTAATGGGTTAAACTAAAGTATTTGTATTTTCACAAATAAGTGGCAGACCTATGTTGAGCATAAAGAGCACCTCAAGATTAGAAAATTACATGTGTTAAATACGAATCTAGTTAGTTGTGCACGCTTCGTGATCTGATATCTCCGTTCACTGAGGGTCAACAGGGAACTTGATGAAAGTATTTTAAACTAAACTATGGGTATTTTCACAAGCAAGTGACTGACCTATGGGCAAATGTCTTGGAGGCGCATAAAGTGCACATCAAGATGAGAAAAGTCCGTGTGTTAAAGACGAATCCAGTTAAGTGTGTACACTTCGTGGTCTTATCTCTCCGTGCGCTGAGGTTCAACATGGAACTTGAGAGTATTTCAGACCAGAGTATGAGTATTTTCACAAAAAAGTGACAGACCCATGGACAAATGTCCTGTAGGCTCATGAAGTGCACTTCAAGATGACAAAATTGCATTCGTTATAGACGGATCTAGTTAATTGTACTCGAGTTATATGCTTTGTCACACACAAATTTGCATGGACATTGCATATCCTACTAAGCCAATCTCAAATTAAATTTCAATAATCCCCGTTGTACCAACCTTGGGGCGAGGTCTAAACCCCAATTGGTTGAATTAAAAACAGAATAGTTCATTTTGCTTTTTTTGAAATGCGTATTGTGTGCTTAAAAAGAAATTGCCCATATTTCTGTCACTTGTTTGTGAAAATACTCTAGTTTAAAATACTCTCATCAAGTTCCCTGTTGACCCTCAGTACACGGATATATAAGATCACGAAGTGTGCACAACTAAATTGATTCGTCTTTAACAAATGCAATTTTCTCATCTTGAGGTGCATTTTATGCGCCTCCAGGACATTTGCCCATAGGTCTGTCACTTGTTTGAAAATATGCAGACTTTAGTTTATAATACACTCATCCAGTTCCTTTTTGACCCTTATCATTCAGAGATTTAAGGTCACGAAGTTTAAGGTCACACTTTTTCGTTTCTGTACGTACAAAAAGGGCCATTTTTTGTCACTACTGAGGATTAGCCTAGTAACTAATGATCGATTTTAGTAATATACATATAGTACTAACTAGGTTTCATGCGAAACTTGTTACTGATCCCCCCCCCCCAGTGCAGGGAGCCAGGGGTCCTCAAACATGCTAATTTTTCACTATCTTCGGCGAAGTTTGGCCGCCCCATGACAGAATCCCCAGATGGTTAGTTGTAAATTAAAAATATATTTGGATTTGGACAATAAACGTGATGATATAATCGCAAAAAATACTTTGGTTGATGCTCAGCGAGCTGAGATAATCGGATTTTTAAAAAGGTCGATTTTAGAGAAACACAAATTTAGGCTCAACTTTACGAATTTTTACAGACCCCCCAAAATTTTTTTTTGGGAACAAGAAAAAAATACGGGTCTTCTGAAATCTTTAGGAGAATCCACTATAAAAATTTTAGCAAAATCAAAAATGGTGTATATCCGGACACCCGATTTCTGCCCGGGTTCTTATAAAAACTGCTTCTTAAAAGGTTTTATAACATGTCGTTAGGAATGATTTTTATGTTTGGTTCACAGGTAAACTAAGCTGGGTACTAATTTCTCATAAACGCAATATTTTTTTTAAATAAATATAAATTAGTTTTCTTCTGTAACTCAATAAGATGTGGTCTTGAACTAATGTACCATATTGACATTTGAAAATATTGGCTCGATCGAAAAAAAAACAGTTCTTATTCTTGATAAAATGGTAGATTTGCTAAATTTGAAACACCTTTGGCAAGTAATGTAATTATGGTTGTTGTTGAAACTTTATTTTACTATTTTTTCAATAATTTCAAGTATAAGAAAGAATGTATGTCCATTGCTTTTTATGGTGAGCAAATAAAAATAATAGTTTCTTCCCTTCTTTCTTTCACATGCATTGTTATCGCAGAAAGTGTTCGAACCATTTCCTCCAGTTCTTTATGTATATCACACCAATACATTTCCCAACCTTTCTAAGAATTTCCTGTGCGACGCGAATGAAACGTTTGCTTCTATTTTTTCTACTCTTATATTTTTTTTAGTACATATTTGAATTTCTTATGCTAATGTGTTTCTTAAACACAATGACACTGCATAAAGAACGCAGTGTGAAGTTCAGGAAAGGGTTTCCTTTAACCTTTAAAGATAACACCGAAAGGGTATTGAGAGACAGAGACATTTCCTTCCTGTGTTTCTTTACGCAATGCCGTTCTTTGAATAAAAGGAGGCTTTAAGGTGGATCCTGAATGGGATTAAATGGATATTAAAAACGTGTCGCTTCAGAAGTTTTAAGACAAAGATAAAACTAGTAAGGTTACTTGTATTTCCTTACATGTATGTTTGTATTGCAGAAATAAATAAAAGTTTTAGTTCTTAAATTTAATATTAATCGAAACATTCAAACAGAAATTACGTTTTAAAATTTCATTTTTTCATAAGGTTCTGTTTCTAATACTGTAAATATTACAGCATAGTGATGTGTGAGAACACCCCCCCCCTCCCCTTCGTCTCAAAACAACAGTATTAATACGTACGAAAAAAAATTATTTATTTACTCATTTAAAGTTGTAGGCAACGTCCCAAGTAGCACACGTCGTTTTTTAAAGGTTGTAAAATGGTTATTAACGTTGTGACAACGGATTAAAAACGTTTATAAAACGTTTAAACGTTTTTTGTCTTACCTGAGGCATTTAAAGTCAAATCCGAGGCGGTTTCTTTTTTCCCAAAAGAAAGCTACGTGAACGAAATTATTTATTATAATCTTTATTGATAAAATGTATTTATTTTGGTGTGCTTTCCATTTTAATTTCATTTATTTATTTATTTATTAAAACTAGCTTAATACCCGGCGTTGCCCGGGTGCTTATTAATACAACATAGCATTCAGGGAAAAAAAGTTTGAAAGAGTTCTATTCACATGAGTATAAAATAATTTGCATCAATCTTTTAGGTACAAACTTTGAAAAAATCTAAAATATTACAGAAAGTTAAACGTTTACAGAAAAACTGTCTTATCAAAAGGTGAAAATAAAAGATAAATGTTGTCTGTGCTTTGCCTCGTCCACTGGCATGAAATATATGCACATGGAAGTGAAAAAATTGCATCAATTTCACCCGCCAAATTTAAAATATTAACTTTTCTCTATTAATTGTTCCCAACTACAAAGTAAAAATTATTATAACTCAGAAATAAATCTATTTCTCGTTCTGAAGGCTTATCTCCATTACATACGCAACTGTCGTCGCATTGCAAATTTGAAATTCAAATCCGTGGTTCTTTTTATAAAGTCCACATTAGGGTGGTCCTTAAAAGGCATGATTTTCAAAATTTTAACTTTTTTTTGGTCTCACCCCCCAATATGGTTCCTTTTAGGGAGAAAATGAACTGCAAAAAGTTTTAGCAAAATATATTAAAATTTAGAGGTAGCTCAATGAGCTTGAAGTTAAACGTATATAGGCTAATAAGTCAATTACAGCATGAAAACAAAACAAGTCAATTTTTAAATCATTTTACCTTATGATGTTTTAAAGGTGAATCTGAATTAAGAAACTGCATACAAAATTGGTTTAAATATAATAAAAAGTAGGAGCATTATTGTTTTGCCATAGACGATTTGGCGCTTAACAGTGTTTGTTTGTGACTGCCTGGATATTCACTTCTGTGTTCCTCAACGACTTGCATTAAGACATGGAATTGAGACTTATCTCTTGTTAATAAGCCATGGAACTCTTGAATAAGGGCTATATAATGTTCAGCATAATCATTTATGACTACCATAGATTTTACATTTTTTGAACCTAGATGAAAATCTAGTCTTTCATTACAATTAAGTAATTAATCAACTTTAAAGAACCCATCTGGAATTCTCATCTGTTCAAACTTAATTGATCTTTTTGTCATAAAATCCTCAAACTTTTTTTCGTTGAACGTTTTCAAATTTATATTAGCACTTTTGGAATATTATTTTGACTTTTCACCTCTTTTATTGCTTTCATCTTATGGCGCATCGTTGAAAGAGGCACATTATAGTCGAATATAGCTAATGCTATTAAATCTTTAAAACAAAGATGTTTCCCGAATTTTTGAGATGCAGCTGTTGAAATATTGATATTCATGTGTGAATAATCTAACGGTATATTTAGTAGTTGAAGGTCATTACAGGGTGCATCAGATGCTACCGGAGCAATTATCCAAGTTTTAAGATATACTCTAGTTACAAATATGCAAATGCCATGTAAGCCATTCTTTTATCGTGCTGTGAGCTATAACTGCAATTTAAACATCCATATCTTGGTGCTATATATTACTTTTACATCCAGCGAGCATGATGGACAGAACCTGGTGTTAAAAATCTTACCCCTGTCGAGAAACACTTCCAAGAAATGTAGTGACTAGTTGAAAGTTTTCCTTATAATCCTTTTTTTGCTGAAACTTTTGCAAATGCTCACAACCAAGTACAAGCACACAATGTTCTCTATCTAGAGCAAAACCTGCAACAACTTCATTATTTGTTCCAACATGGAAGTTTTTTCTGTTAATAATTTCCATGATGACTGAAATCTTTTAAAAATTGGAGCTTTAGGAGCAGAGCTTGACTCCATGCAGACATCAAAAACTGATCATATAGTTAGTTCTATAATATGATGACGACATGCGCAATACAGATGTTCTCTTTAAGTTTTCTGCTCAAGAAGAGAGCAGGCACTGTTATTTTGACTTGTGCTTGAGCTTGTTGTATCAGAACACATTGTTTTCACTCTACTTGCAATGCTTCATAAACTGCAGATGCAACAGCTTCTCCAGTCTAAGATGGTAACTTGGTAACTGTAAGTAGTTTAGCAAGTAGAGTTAGCTTCCTGAAACTAAAATAGGCATTAGACAAGAGATCTACTTTTTCTTTACCCCTTAACTCAGGCAAAAGTTTGCTGTCCCAATAAACAGTTAAATGAAATTGTTCTTGAGATTCTTTCTTCAAATTTACTCATATAAGTTCTCCTTTCTTATTCTTCGAATGGAAGATCTATTGGCAGAATTTTCTTCAATGGTATTCCCTAGACTCCTTGCAGTTTCTGCAATAAGGTTTACTGCATTACATCTTAGTATGATCAAGTACAAGTGCAGAGGACACTGCTGGTGTCAGGACATTAAATCGTTCTTTTTAGAAGGTTTAGTGCACGAAAGCTTTGCTTGTGATTTATTTCTTTTTTCAGTGTCAAAGATTTCATCTGTATCATCATCATCCGAAGAAGAAGGTGTTAATGCAACCGATACTTTATTCTCTTTTCATACTTTTTCTTTTGGTAATCTATTCTTCTATCATTTTTTATGGATCTGGTTTCCGTAGTTACAATTTAATTTTGCCTTACTAGTCTCTATTTCTAGTTCAAATATTATTCTTATTTTTATTTCAAAATATAGCACATTCTCATCGGATATAAAAAAAAAATATAGCTACCACTTTCCCTGGAAGAGATCAACCACATGCAAACAAAACAAACGAAGAACTCAGAAGTACAACTCATTGTGTTGCATTACCATACACAAAATGAAACTGAGGTTGAGTCGCACACATTCGTGCATGTGATACTTTCGCTGCGGAGGAAATCAATTTAGGACAGCTTTATCTCTGTTTTTTAGACTTTTACAATAAATTTGAGAAAATTATGTTTCCTATTATAAATATACAAATACAATCTAAATAAATATATAAATAATATATAAACATATAAATACAAATAAATAAATAATCTGAAGAAACCTTGGAATTGCGTGAAAATTAACGTTTCAGTAAAAGTTCAGTGTCATTGAGCTACCTCTAAATATTGTTTAAATGAGCTAAAATTTTAGGTGATTCATTTTTTCCCCAAATGGAACCAGATTAAGGGGTGAGAGCACAATAGTTTTGACCTTCAAAAATAAGGACCACCCTAGTCCACATGAATTATGATTGTTTTTTACTTATTTCAATGCTAAAAGGAAATAGGTGAGCCTTAAATTGAAAATTCATTACTTTAATCGTAATCATTGTTGGAAAATACTCATATTTAAAAATCTTAAATTTCATCAATTCGAATGCTAAAAGGCCTATCTCGATTACAATATAAATAGGCTAGATTCCTATAAAAGGGTCATTTTTTGACAAAAAATTTAATTTGAGCTTTTTAGATTTTTTAAAATTTCAAGACCCCGCCTATGAGAATTCTAGGGCATCAAGGAACCTCTGTGTCAAGTTTGATGAAAATCTGACGCAAACTGTGGATTTGTATAGAGAACAAGTATATATACATACACTCATTTTTATAGATATAGACTATTAAAGATTTTTTTAAATCAAAAATGAGAAGAAAAAAAATAGGATATTGAGAGGTGAATCCTGAAAGGGGTTATATGGGTATTAAAAACGAGGTCTCTTCAGAAGTTTTATGACAAAGATAAAACAAGTAAGGTTATTTGTATGTGCATGTATGCGTGTTATTTAAAAGTTGAAACAAAAATTAGGCTTCAGAATTTATACTTCGATATTAATCTATCTGAAGCATTTTATAGTAAAAGTTGCTCACACCGGGGCTGATATCCATACTTGCTTCAGTTTCACAAAGTGATATTTCTAACAGTGACGAGAATAATACAGAAAAGTGATGTGTGAACTAAAAAAAAAACATACGTGCACACACCTTTAAATATTTAGTTATATGTTTATTTTTACTTGTAGGAAACGGATTCTAAGTACAAACCGAAGCGCTTTATTTTTGCCTAAAAGAAAGCTACGCGAGCGAATTTATTTTTCCATTAATTTATTTATTGATAAAAAGCATTTCTTTTTATGTGCTTTTTATTTTTCTATCACTCATTTATTTACTTTGACGTAGTAAGGAAAGTATTGTGATCCAGAAAAAAAAATCCCTCAAATTTGAGTCTAAATTTGGATTTTGCTCACCTGCGAATGAATGTTGAGTCGTTTTCTCTACCTGTCAGCACGTGCATATGTACCTACCAGCAAATAACTAGCAGAAAAATCCTTTACAACGAGTTTTCTTGTGACGTCTGTATGTACGTATGTATGTGCGTATGTATGTCGCATAACGCAAAAACTATATGCCGTAGAAACGTCTAGTTTGGTATGTAGGCTCTGAGGGGGGTCTAGTTGTCCACCTCCCCTTGTGGTTGCATTTGAATGCTCCCAAAGGGAATGTTTTACCCCTTTTTTGGGGGTAAATCCATGTTAATTTCAATGGAGACTTACGTAATATTAATTGACGTGACCACTTGACGATATATCGCCAAGCTGCTGGTCGCCAAGTGTTGACGCCAACTTGGCGACATATCGCCAGATTGACGACAAATTTGACGAGAAAAATTATTTTTTTGATTAGGGCTCAATTTGGCGCTATTGATGGCGATATTTTGTGAAAATCCCACTGAATGATGTTAAAATCGGCGATATTTAGAAAATTAATCATTGTAGAACATTTTTTTTTTGCATTGTTTCGTGGAAAACTAGGCGTGTAATTGTTTGAATTGTTATCTCGCTCACTCTAAGCATTATTTTTAAACTTAAGGGATCTACTAAGAAATTTACACTTGAAAGGAAGTAGTGTGGGGTCCATACCAGATTTTTTATGTATATTTATTATCAGATCAGAGAGAGGCATATTTGCTTTAGAAATTAGCTTTAAATGCTAAACATGTCTGTTTGAAATCATTTGTAGCCTCAGCTAATTGAAAAAATATAAATCAGATGCTAAAAAAACCGTTGTCAGTGTACGGGAAAGTAGGCTCGTTTAATTCTGGATGGAACTTCTTGTTTTATACTTCAACGGGAAAGATACCAGTAAAAGTGAGCTGAAAAGCATTTAAGTTTGAACATCTTGTTAAAAACATTGATTTAAATTAAAATGCTTCTTTTATGCCGAGACTACTAAGCAAAGTTTAGCCCACCCTAATTGTTAAATTTTATAGTATTTTCTTTATAATTTATGATTGAAACTCCTTTCACTGTCACTATTTTTTTTAAAGGGTCATATAAAATTATTTGACCATGTATAGTTTCGCGAAATATATATATATATATATATTATAGGAATAACTAACTAAAAGATGCACTACTAGATTGCTTTACGAATATAAATAAGACAAATATTGAAAAAAAAAAAAAAAAACCTGTCAGTCTCAAGAGTGTCTCATTTGCACACACACACACGCATATACACCCATATTTTTTTATACACTTCAAAATGCATATCCATATAGAAACTCACTAGATAAAAACGAAAAAAAAAATTGAAAAAATAAGTTCTCCTTGGCTTAGGTGCAATATACTGATGCAAATATTTGCTGGAGCAATTTAACGGTGCCCGTGACTGTAACGTAATTCTCCAGACTACAAGGGAAAAAAACTTCCATTTCTCTCGTACGTAGGGGTATTTTTCGAGTTTGATTTCGCAATCATATTTTAGCGAGATTTTCCACGCGAAGAAGGTTCTTTTAGCTTTTGGTTTTACTTTTCCTTTTAGCAAATGAAGAAACTACTGTTGTGAGACCGCTCCTCTTGCTATGTATAGAATAGATACTTATAAGTGTATGTGTGTGTGCGTGTGTATGTAAAATATCAATTTTGCTTAATAATATTAGAGTGAAACAACATATGTTGTTTGTACAGTATTGTTATTTATTAAAGTATTTGGAAGATTTATTGCAATGTAAATTCTTCTCTTTTCAACCCATTAATGCCTGACATTTTTTCCCCAAAGAGTTTTTGTATAATGGTTACAAACAGTTTTTAATGGACAGGAAAAATAATAAAACGAAATATTACGTTTTTTTTTATTAAGGAAAGAAAAATTGTCCCTAAAAAATTACGATAGACCCCAGAGGGTACATACTTTTTTACTGAAATGTTTTCTGCCTACGATATAATATTTAAAAAGACATTTCCTAAGAAGAAATAAAATCAGCAATTAACATAAACTGGGAATCTGGAAATAACCTTGAAAACTTAGCTTTTTTTCTTGAGATTGTGAACTATGTGATTTTTGATAAAGATCAGATTAAAACTGCCACAAAACACACTTTACAATAATTATGTGCTGCAATCTATTAATAACGAATTGAAACAATACCAAGGTACTAATTGAACACTTTTATTTGGTTGAAATGTTCATTTGAGGGACTTTCAGACCCTTTTCTGGATCGGTCCCTAAAAAAGGACGCTATGCAATGGTTTAATATTTTCCCTTCATAACTCTTCAGATTTTAGGACTTGCTATTGATAATAACGTGTAGTTAAAAAATGTTTTCTATGAATTTAGTTTGTCAGCTTATGATCGAATGCTTTCATTTTTAATAAAATTCGTTGTTTTTGAATATTTCCTATTTATAATAACGTGTATAGGAAATGGTTATCTATGACGACAGTTTGACAGCTTAATTATCAAAATTCTTCCACTTATACCATTTTCATTTCATAATTTTAGGGTTTAAAGGATTTTTTGTTGATAATAACATGCAGTGGAACTTCCAACACAGACAATTTAACTGTAATATTTTTATGCAATAAATTGAGCAAAAACATTGACCATACAGCATTTAGTAGCTAACTGTCAGCATTCAGCCCCTAAAATTGAATATCTTAAAATTCAAATTAGATTATTCCTAATTACGAATTGTACTAGGACCCAACCTGTTGAGTTTCTTATACCAATAACTTCAAATGGAGTCATGATTACCGAAAACATAATTTTAATTTAAGATGTCAAAATTTAAATCCATGCCAAGTGCTGGATGCTGGATGTTATGTGCTGTATGATTTTTTTTTAGTCTAGTAAAGGGTCGGGAGGGTCTGTTGTAAATAAAGTTGATTTGATGAGAGCGATGAGCCATATGTCTCCCCTCCACCCGCCTTCCCCCAGGCTGAGTACGAGCACGTGGAACCCGATCAACCTCAAAGAGGTTAAGACATTAAATACGGCCGAGTGTAATCAATAAGTAATCATGATTGCTTAATAAATAAATAAATAAATAAATGAATAAATATAAGATCTTTATCACCTTAAAGTGGAATAAAAAATGGAAAAATGCAGATAAAAAAAAAAATATGTCTTATTCCAATTCACTTGTTTTCTTCTTCTTGTTTTTGTAAAATATATGCATGAAGTTGACATTCATAAATTAAAGTACCGTTTGAGAAGAATCCATTGTGCTGTGTTACAAGTATTATAACATGCGTGGGAATGCTCATGAGTGGTGCGCTTCTAAAAGTACTGATATTAATAATTGTTACGACTTCTACCTTTCTTGTAGCAGGTGCAACTTAACGCGACAACAGTTTCACTTCTAGAGTACTTAAAAAAATTAGTTAAGTAAACGATGATTTTTAAGAAGGAAACTGTTCTTTGAATCTTGCGTTTTCCAAAGCATTTGAAGCAAATATTTAATGCATAGCAAACAACCTAGCCAGTATTAAGATAGTTAAATGTAACGCTACTATAAACGATAAGAAGAAACGAAGACATTTTTTAAACCTGGATTAGGAATTGTTAGCGTCCTTATACATTCTTCTGTTCACTTCGCTTTAAACAAAAAATATAAATTAGTTTTCTGACATTTGCAGGTTACTACAGCAAAGAAAACGGTAAAAAGATATTGTTCAGTTCGTAATTTAGTTACATTTTCTCCCATTTAAGCGAATTTTCTACATTAAAAGTGTATCAACGAATATTGATAGGAAAGTGAAGGTAAAGGGCTACATTTAATTTCAGAAAGTAGTAAGGAGGGAGGGGAGTGCAACGATTTAAGGTCATGAAACTATTTAAAGCATTTAAAATATAGCCACCTTCTATTTTCCTTGCTTAGGACATGTATTCATTATCCTCTACATGAAATCAGTATTGTTAAAGTTAGTGAAAAAATGCCTTGAATTTCACTTCATGCGTGATATCGCAGATGTAGTGAGCTATGAAATTAGTCTTATAAAAGGAACTTTTTACACAATATATTAGAGATGCACCGATTAATCGGCAGTACCGATTAATCGGCCATAATTGGCCACTTTGACGATTATTAATAATCGGCAAAAATTGGGCCGATTAATTGGCTGAAAAATATATTTTTTAATTTTTTTCTTTAAAGTGTACCTTCAGTGGCGTACGCAGACAAATCATTTCAGGGGGAGGCTGAGCCAAGACTCTTTGAGAATGGGGGAAGGGGGAAGCTCATGAAATTAAGCTAAGAAATGTAAGTGTCTCGAATTTCTGCTTCAATGCCTATTGAAGTCGATGAAAATACATCACATTTTTTTGTCATTAAAATCATTGGTAAGAAATCATTTTTTGATGGACACAGAGAATGGTAAATTTAAATTAAAAAAAAATTGCTTCAAATTTCTTCATTGCGAAAGAGGTGTTGCTGAAGCACTTGTTAGCAAATATTTTGCCAAACTTACGCTCTAATAATGTTAATTTGGCAGTTTAATTTGCTATTGTTCAAAATGCTGGGTTTCAATTCCACTTGCTGAAATTTATTTAACAGAATTAGATGACTGAAAAACATTAATCGTTTTTTCTAAAACAAGATTTGCAATAAAAATGAACAAAATGGAATAATGGAATAATCGTAAACATGGCGTATAGTAAAATAGACATGTCAAAACGAAAAAAAATATTTCTTTTAATTTTTTCTCATACTTAATTATCTGTTCTGAAAGCTTTTCTCATTTTAGGACTTCAAAACAGAAAAAAACCCTTAGCTTACATTTTAAAAACTTGCTTTGAAAATTTCGGAGGGGGCTGCAGCCCTGTCACTACGCCACTGTGTACCTTCACTAAGAAACTATGTGCTTGATTTTATTGACAGAAATAATAATCCTCATAGTTGATATTAAGTTTTTAATACATTTATTCTCCTGCTTTGAATAAATGGTACACACATAGACAATGTTGCAACATTTTTCATCTGCGATAGTCTTCTCTTTAGTACTGTGTTAGGTAACCTCTAATTTTCAAAGAATAAAAGTCTTGAATTAAATTGCTACTGATAATTAAAATTGAAAATTAAAAGTAATCCTAAATTGTGGAGTGCTCACCACAGACACTCCCCCTCCTTTTTTTTAATTTTTTTATGTCCAATTAATATAATTAACAATGTATTAATGTAATATTATTGACAATAATATGAAAATCGGTTCTAAGAGATTTAATAAAATACTGAAATTATTTGGTGAAAATCAGAAAAATGGAAAAAAAAAAAATCTTTTCAGAAATAAATTACTTACTATTTCTAAACTCGGAATTGTATAAGAGAGGAAAAACAGTGATTGTGAAATCGTAGTATTAAAAACAATCATTCTAACCATTAATCGGTCGATTATCAACAACCGATTAATCGGTAATCGGTAATCAGCCAGTTTGCTTATCGGTGCATCCCTACAATATATATATATTCAATAATTTACTACGACAGCAAACCTATCCTTCGCTTTTATGCAGTTCAACACACCCATTTGTGTATTTTTTGTATTTTCTCAACACAATCCTTTCCTAAAATATTCAAAAAATATTTTAGTAAATTCTAACTTTCTGTGTCATCAAATTTTTAAATGTCACTTTGACAAATATTCCAGAATCTTAATACTATGTATTAAAAGTGTACACAACAAAATTATCATACATTTAACGTTTCTCAATGGAAAAAACCCTACGAATATGACGTTTTAAAACTCTTGATTTATGCTTCTTAGCGTTATAAACTGATTCCGGGTCATTTAAGATTGAAGCAACCAACAAAATTGTTATTATACTGAAACGCTTTTTGGCCGCTTGCCCGTAGACTTTTGACCACTTTCTCCCGCAATCTAGCATGAATAGAATGGAATAATAGGGACATATCCTGTTCCATGTCTTCTTATTTCTGAGTTTCTGCCTCATCGTTGCGAAATGCCGCGGGCGATTTTGTTAATATTATCATTACGTTTAATGAGCATTCGACTGTTTCAAAGTCTGACATGTTATTATTCACTCTGTGTTACTGCGCCTGCCATCAGCTCTTTTAAATTATTTGAAGTAATATTGTGTTATATTGTTCAAATATTGTCTCAAGACATTTGAAAGTTTTAAGGTTTCTTGCCAAATACGTTTCGAGATGCATTAAGAACAACGTAGCCAAAAGATTGAAGCACATTGTGGTGGCATCCATTATGTCTGAGTGTATCATTGTGAAAATATGTGTTGTTTGCGAGAAAATATAAGGGAATAGATTTATTTATCTATGCATAATATTTGTTTGAAGCTGTGGCTATAAAATACAAATGAAAGAATGATAACATGAAATAACATTTACATTTTTAAGAACAAATTTGTTGGATTTTGAATAAAAATCCCCAAATCATCATGAATACATAATGTAATGAATTGTAATAATATATGAACTGTCAGTTGTAAAAATAAACTTATTTTACCTTCATACAAGCATGTTTTAAAAAGTTACGAATAAAGTTTAATACTAATTAGTTTGGTGATATGAAATACAGGTGTTTAAACTGTTGAAAAAGTTTAATGTTGAGTTTCTTATGTTAGTTCAAAACTTCTAGTTCCTTCTTTCTGCACTTTTCTTCCGGTTGATGAATGATCTAGGTTTCATATTTTCAGGTTTGGAATATTAGTTATTGTAGGAGGGGAAAAAAGCTTTATTGTCTTTATTTGATTTCCGCAGTTTTGGAGGTGGTGGTGTTTCGGTTAAACAAACGTTTTGGCTTCGGCTTATCAAAAACAAGAATATCGGGATTCGTGAAAGAGCAGGGTTAAGTGAAATGTTAAAGGATGTAAATGAAATCCATAAAAACCGTCATACTAGTTAGTGAATGAAACATGAAATTGCTTACTTAACTGATTGGCAAACATTATATTTTAAAAATGAACTACAGTTACAAAAAAACTGCAATTTATTTATGGTATAGTATGCTTAACATGTTTTTATTTTTACCAAACTTGTAAAAAATCTGCTGATTTCACTGTTTCAAAGCTCTTTTTTTTTTTAATCTGCACTTTTAAAGTTTTCCCCAAATATTAACATAAGAATTTTTTTCCTAACAGAAAATTTCAGTAGTGTTTCTCTGCATTGTACTCAACATTACTTTCATCAGCCAATATAGTTTAAATTATAATAATATTTCTCATTAAAAAAATCTTTTCTCAATAAAAAAAATCTGAACTGACTAAACCTGGTACAAGCAAAATTTAGCAAACAACTCCTCACTGATTTCTTTTTATTCTCTTTTTGTTTCTTTTATCATTATTGTGCATGTTTTTGGTTTAAAGAAATTATTAGGCAAGAATGACACATTACTAATTTTACTATACAATCAAGTTATAACCGATACGCGAAAACAAGTTCCATTTTCCACAAATAAGTAAAATCTATGCTTAAGATTTCGCTTTTTATGCTTCAAATTTAATCTAACAACTCCACCTGACTTTTCAGTTTGTCTTTGCAAGGAAATGATTTAGGGGCATACGGCATGTACTAAAATACTTATAAATGAAATGCCTTTAACAACCCCGAAACACAACGAACCGAGATTATTTATCCATAAAATTTTACGACTTAAGGCGCAGGAATATGCACACGTATATTGCTTAAGAAAGCAGCGCCCAGGAATATGAATATATTGTACATTATACGAATGAAGGAAGCTGTGCAGGCGTTCATGAATGTCTACAGCTTCCTGAAGAGGTTTAGAGTTTGCTTTAGAAATTCGATATTGAAAAGTTTTATAGCTTAAGGCGGAATCTGGATCTATTGTTATTCCCCGTGTTTTATAATAGGGGAGAGGGAAGGAAAGAATCAGTGGAGCTGTGTTTCACGTTCTGCTTCTTTATTTCCTTGGTTGCAGATTTGTAATAAGTTCGCATTAAATTACAACATGATACTTTGAGTTTGTTGTAAATGTTTAGGAGAAACACTTACGGGTGGTATTTTTTTAATAGTTGAAATACTTTTGATCAAGCATTTCTAAAACAGCATATGTGCTTATAAAAATGTTACTATTCTTAACTATTGATCACGTTTATATATTTTGACAGGACAAATTTATTTGGAGATGCACCAGGTAATGTACCAAACTTGACTCAAACGACGTAGTTCATGGTGTACAGTTACCCATTATACGAAAGAAGGAAGCTGTGCAGTCGTTCATGAATGTCTACGGCTTCCTGAAGATGTTTAGAGTTTGCTTAAGAAATTAGATATTGAAAAGTTTTATAGCTTAAGGCAGAATTTGGTTATATTGTTATTTCCCTTGTTTTATACACTGGCGGAAAAAAAAATCCCAACACCAAGAAAGACTTGAGTTAGATAAACGAAATTTTGTAGGCGTGTTTATACAATTGAAAGATGACATCGATTGAAATTTCGTGCTCCGCGCATAAGTGTGGAGCAGCTGGAGTCACTCAGAACATGCAAATAAGGCTTGTTTTAAAAGAGTGTTGTGAGGCTCATGTGTATTATTTTTCCGTGAAATTGGACGAATTGCGTTCATGTTAGCCAGGAATACCTTTTAAGAAGACGAAGAAGCCATTATCAACAGCTCACCGAGTTTAAACGAGGTCGTACAATTTGACTACAAGAAGGTGGATTTTCATTTCGCGATATTGCAGAAAGACTTGGGGGGGAATGTTTCCACCATGCATGATTATTGGAAGCTATGGGCAAGGGATGGTACTACCTCAAGAAGATCGAGTTCCGAGCTGCCACGTGGCACGACTGAGAAGGAAGATCGCCGAATCTTGCGTGCGGCTGTGGCGCATCGTACTGCATCTGCGACTGACATTCGAGCTGCAGTTGGTACCGTCGTGATCCAAGGAACGGTAAGAAACTGTTTACTTCAAGGACAGCTCCGAGCCAGGCAGCCTGTAGCCGGTATTCCATTGACTGCAAACCATTGCCTTTTTCGACGGCTGTGGTGCCACGACAGAGCTCACTGGAAGTCGGAGTGGAGATCTGTTGTAATTTTTGATGAAAGCAGATTCTGAATTAGTGCCAGTGGTGGCTGTATATTGGTCAGAAGGTGGCCAGGGGACCGCCTGCATTCAAGCGGTCTACGGCCTAGACACACGGGACTCACACCTGGAGTTATGGTCTCTGGAACAATTTCCTACTACAGCAGGGGCATTCTTGTGGTTATCCCAAACTCACTGACTGAAAATTTGTCGTCAGTCTGTTAATTTAACCAGTAGTACAGCCCTTCGTGAGTAGCATTCAAGGGGGCGTTTTCCAACCGGATAACGCTCGCCCTCACATCGCTGCTGTAACGCAATGTGCTCTACAGAGTGCTGACATGTTACCATGACCTGCAAAATCACCAGGTCTGTCTCCAATTGATAACGTATGGGATATCATGGGATGGCACCTCGAGCATCATCCACAGTCAGCAATGACGGTCCTAGTATTGACACAGCAAGTGCAACAAGCATGGAACTCCATACCACAAAGTAACATTCGGCACCTGTATGACATAATGCATGCACGCTTGCAGGCTTGCCTTCAAAATTCTGGAGGTTACACCCTCTATTAAATTAACATAATTTCACATTTGCACAGCATTTTCTTGAGCTTAAATTAGCCAGTGACCTTGTACATTTAATCAATTAAACATGTTAACTAGACAATTGCATTACCCAAATTTCATTACTCTACGGCAATTTTTTCTTGGTGTTGGGATTTTTTTTTCCGCCAGTGTAATAGGGGAGAGGGAAGGAAAGAATCAGTGGAGCTGTGTTTCACGTTCTGCTTCTTTATTTCCTTGGTTGCAGATTTTTAATATGTTCGCATTAAATTACAACAGGATTCTTCGAGTTTGTTGTAAATGTTTAGGAGAAATACTTACGGTTGGCATTTTTTTTAATAGATGAAACACTTTTGATCAACCATTTCTAAAACGGCATATGTGCTTGTAAAAATGTTACTATTCTTAACTATTGATCACCTTTATGTATTTTGACAGGACAAATTTATTTGGAGATGCACTAGGTAATGTACCAAATATGACTCAAACGACGTAGTTCAGGGTGTACATTACCCATTTTACGAAAGAAGGAAGCTGTGCAGTCGTTCATGAATGTCTACGGCTTCCTGTAGAGGTTTAGAGTTAGCTTTAGAAATTAGATATTGAAAAGTTTTATAGCTTAAGGCGGAATGGGGTTATATTGTTATTCCCTGTGTTTTATAATAGGGGAGAGGGAACGAAAGAATCAGTGGAGCAGTGTTTCACGTTCTGCGTCTTTTTCATTGGGTGCAGATTTGGAATAAGTCCGCACCAAATTACACCAAGATACTTTGAATGTGTTATATATGTTTAGAGGAAATACTTACGTTTGGCATTTTTTCAATAGTTAACATACTTTTGTTTAATTATTTATTAAACGTGTGTTTATGAAAATATAATTATTCAGATTTTAATATGTTCTGATAAGAGACTTCCTATTATTTTTAGATGCACCAGGTTATGCAATGAAGACGCTCTTACGACTAAATTAGGGGTGCAATTTTTCCTTAACCCATTACCCGCTGGTGTTGCGTTGACGCAACGGTCATTATTAAAAATCATAAAAAATTCGATATTAACTAATTTTTGCACCGATTTCAGTTTAAGGTCTAAGAACAACCATATAAACATGTTAAGTAAAAAAATTGCCTCAAACATGTTTTTTATATGTAATAAAAATTGCGGTTCTGACATTTTTTTTTTTTTTGCTCAAATTTGTGATCTTTTTTTGTTTTTCAAAAAGTTAGAAAAGAAAAAATGTTTCGGTTTATATGTGAAATACTCTTAGTCAAGGTCAGTTTTATAAAAAAAATCCACTCAGAAATTGATTCTGTGGGGGAGGGGAGGAAAGCAAAAACAGGTGTTGAGTGTGCGCATCGTCAGCGAAAAAGGGGTAGCCAGACTGCCTGCCTCAACTGCTCTTTCGAAAGTCATAGATTTCATTTCTATTCTGTGCGTTTTGACTATGCAAGCTTTTTTTTTTTTCGTCTCGGCCTTTTGAAATGCCCAGAACAAAATATCTTAGTTCAAGAAGCATTCTAACAGGTTTTTGAAAAGAAAAAGTATAAAAAATGATGATGATGATGATTCGAGGTTCTACTTACGGTAAAATTGAGCCTTGTAAAGATCGTTTCTCGCTACTCCAGAATTCAGAAGAAAAATGTTTCTGTTCCTCAGCTTTGTATCATTGAGCAATATAACATGAAAATCGGTAATGTTGATTTGTGCAATAATTTAGTTTCAAATTATAGAATTAGAGTCCGAGAGAAAAAATGGTGGCCAATATTTTCAAATTATATCGATGTTGCACAAACAAATGCTTTCTGAAGAAGGAAATCGAAAGTCATTTTATAACGTTTCTTCTCCTCTTTACTATTCAACTGCGTGGGAAAAATTAAATTAAACTACTTTTAAACAAAGAGTTACAAAAGTAACTGCAATTTAAAAATGAATTTTCGTAAAGGATTTAATGTGTTTTTCCAAGACGATTGGATCATAAGATTTTGATACATAGTTGCATTATCCGTCTCAAGAAATTTGAAAAAGTACTGAAAATGCTTAAAAAAAAAGTAATAGTAGACAATAAATTTCAACCAAATCTCTAAATGACGTGACCTTATGCAGTTTGGAAACTCTATTCGAAGAAAAAAGGTGCGTTATATCTATCATACATCGTCCTTTTTCGGTTTTTGCATTATTTTTATTCGCAAAATTTTTAACGTTACTTCACTGAAAAATATGTTTCCGACAAAAACTCATTTCGATTAAAGAAATTAAAGAAATGGAACGTAAAATAGCTGGAAACTATTTGCTGACAATGTGTTTTATTCCTATGAAGAACACAAATTTTGTTTTCCTTTAAGAAGGGAAAAGATAAACTATATGTTTTCTTATCGTATTTTTAGTATATTTAATGAATATTAAAACATAGTTTATTAGTTTGAACTTGCAAGTAAAAGTAGTATATGGATTGAACTGATGCATGGACTGAAAAATAAAAATCATATTAATAATGAAGATAATATCACCACCACCAACCAACAACAACAGCAAAAAAAAAAAAAAAAAGCAGTAACAGCAATGACAACAACAACAACAACAACAATAATAGTAATAATAATAATAATAATAATAAGTTTCCAAAATCGTCCTTCAGCATCCGAATCAGCATGTAATAGTTAAATACTTGAGGTCAGTTTAATGATTCCTCTTTTTACTTAATCGAGTTGTATTTACCCATTATTGGATGTAAACAATGAAAGTGCTAAAAATCTAACCATCAATCGTTTTAAAATTTCTTGAAAAGCACCAATTTCCAATCACACATTGTTGGTACACACGCCACGGTGGTACGGATTTCTGAACAAAATAATTTCCTGACTATCATGTATACGTAATTTGTTTCGCGAAATAGTACTATTGCCACAGTTGGGGTGAGTATATTTTATTTTCAAATAATTTATTTGTCAGAGGGGGGCAGTTGTTTTTCCTAAAAGGAAATAAAAAAAATATTTTCTAAAAACATATGCCATTAGAAATGTGTCAAAGTACCGTAATATGTTCTGTTCGTTTTCAGTGTTTAACTGCATTGAAGTTTTACTTCAAATAAAGAGCTATAAAATTGGACAAAACTTGAAAATTCATCAAAACTAAACTGGTAAAGACTAGTACTAAGTACCCCGGTAGATGGTTTTTTTTAGCAGTCAGAGATATAGAAAAAAAAAAAAAAAACTCAAACACAGTTTGCAACGAAATAAGCGAAATAGGCGAGTTTTTGTTTTCCTTTTTTTTTCTTTTGACGCTGGAAAACAAAATGTCTATAGAATAGTCGAATAAAATGCAGGGGGAAAAGCTTCAAAGTAAAACAGGAAACATGCTAGATCAAGTACTTTTGACTTTTTGGTCATGAGACGGCCTGCATGGATTCAGGCATCTTTTTTTTTCTCTCTACTTTTTCTTCCAGTTTCACTCTGAACTTTATATTTCAACTTTAAGTACGAAGCAACTGTGCAGAAAGCAAAAAAAAAAAAAAAGCAAAACAGAAATAGTCTCCTGACGTCTTCAACAATCTGCGAAAGGCGTCCCATCGTCGGACTATTTCCTCAACCGGGCTTAGGACTGAAAATACAAGCAAGCCGTTGAAGTTCACATTATAATATTTTGTGAATAAAGATTTAGCAGATGAAAAAAATCATTTCATATATAAGTAAAAAGTTCTTCTCTCATGACAGGCTTACATAATCAGCACCTTCCTCGAAACGTCAAACCAATGTTTGCAAGACCTTTGTAAGCCGGAATTTGCATACATATGCAATCATATTCTACAGCATATCCCTATCCTGTAAGCATCCACATGTTTCACGCCCCAGGCATTCGTTGTAAAACTACGGTTTTTCCCAACTGAACTCATCACTTTTTATGACTCTCTCCATTTCAAAGTTGAAAATTCCTCCCTTTTTTATACGGCGTTTTTCGTTCTTATGTGTATTTCACTGATAAGCACATGTAATTTAAAAAGGTACTTTAAAAATGTTTCCGAAGACATTTAAAGGTCGGAGTCCAGTTTTCTAAGCTGACCTATGTTTTATTTAATGATTTACGTTTCTTGACAGACTGCACTTGTCGAGATTTTCGCTAAACGAAACACCTACTTTTTTGCAGAACGAAATATGGCTGCTTGTGCGTAGAAAGCATATGCGTTTACCTTTATGAGCGTCATACACTATAAAAAATTAATGTTTTTACAGTGCAATACAGTTGATTTTATAGTAATAAACTGCAAACATTTTTAACTTTAGAGTACTTAACTGTAAAATAGCCAATTCTACAGTAATAAACTGTAAAAGTGCTAATTTTACAGTTTATTATCGTGCATTTACAGTTTGAAACTGGAACTTCTGCTGCCTGTAATATACTGCTCTTTTTACAGTATAATACAGCCAAATTTTACGGAAATAAACTGTAAAATTGATTACTTTACAGTAATAAACTCTAACATTGCTAGCTTTATAATTTATTACTGCTCATTTAGCAGTTTTAAATTGGAACCACGTGTGCCAGAATTATACTGTTAAAACAACAACTCATTTTGCGCAGTGTGTAATTCGTTTCCTTTTATATTTTAAGAAATCAGAAATGTAGTTTTTTTTTTTTTTTTTCAGAAGTCATCAGCTTCAACATACATGAGGACTGCTTTCTGTTCGCTTTGCCTCCTGACAAACACAGGACAGGTTTACGACACAGAGAGGATGAAATAACATCCATGGGCAAGGCGGGATTCGAACCCGCGACCACTTGCTTGCGAGGAGAGTACTCTACCTCTAGGCCCACGTGGCCCCAAAATGTAGTCTTAAAGTCATAAGAAAATGAAAATGTGTTGACATTAATTTTTGCGCTCACTTCAAATGATTAACGCACAGTTGTACATAACGTTAATAGAAATAATAATAGAAACTTAAATTTGTGCCTGAAAAATTAAAGCTATCCCAATAAAGAACGTCAGCATTGTTATTACTACGTATTTATGGATGTTTTAATTTACATAAAATTTAGTTTACCTCTTTTTGCTTTTAATGTTGTTGTTGTCTCTATCTATCTAACAAATCTAAAAAGGTTCTTTTGCCCCTGTATAGAAGTTTGATGAGACCTCATTTGGAGTATGCTATTCAGTTTTGGTCTCCATATCTTAAGAAAGATATTAATTTACTGGAAAGGGTTCAAAGGCGGAATTCAAGGATAGTAAATGGGCTTACAGATTTAGATTATGGTTCCAGGCTTAGAATGCTTAAGATGTACAGTCTTGAGCAAAGAAGAGTCAGAGGGGACATGATCCAGTTGTTTAAATTTATCAAAATGAATGATGATGATGGGCTAAATTTAGAGTTTGGAAAGCAAGACAAGGGGACACTGTTTTAAGATATTTAAGTCTCAGGCAAACCTAGAGGTGAGGAAAAATTACTATTTCAGTAGGGTTGTGAGTACCTGGAACAGCTTACCGGAGGAGGTTGTTATGAGTAAGGGAGTTGATAGCTTTAAGAGGGCCTTGGATATTTATTGGGGATTGTAGTATTCGACTAGGACCAGCCTAGTTGGGCCTAGAGCCTGTTGCTGATCGTCTTCTTTTGTATTTGTATTTGTATTTGTTGTCTTGTGCCAGTTAGGCTGGCATTTTGGGGTGCACTTCTTTACTTTTGCAACTGTAATTTGGTGTGAAGTACGATTTCCACAGTAGACATATATCATAGGGCCCCTTTTAAGGGATTGGCAACCATTCACAGCATAACAACGCATTCATACTAAAAAGGACAAGGACAGGAGAGAGAAAGTACATCAATGCTAGAGCCGGGATTCGAACACGGGGCTCCTTCATCCCGGTCAGAAATATTTAATAGCTCCTGAATTAAAATACGCGTTTGGTTATTTTTTGTAAGACGTTTATATCTATGGCTCTAGCTCTTGCGTGAACCGAATTTTTTGTGAGGGCGGGGGTGGGGGGAGCGAGGGAAAAATATCTCGAGAAAAAAGATATTGTAATTGAAAGTGCGTGTTTTCATTTAAAAGCTGCCGCACAACAAAGTGAGGCCGGTTGTTGGCGGTTGCGTCAGGCCAGTCATTTAGGGGGGGCAGGGGGAGGGGGTCAATTGCCCCCCCCCCCCGGCTTTGAGAAATCAATGTATTTACATATAAGTGGGCGTGGTTTTTAATGTTTTCTGATATAATTGTATTGTATTTGGACCCTCCCCCCCCCCCCTGGAAAAACTTGAAATGACTGGGGTTTATTGAAACATCAAGTTTTAGGACTTTTGAGTTATCATGTACTCTTGCATAGTTCTTAGGTGAAAAGACATTATAGTAAACAATTTTCTTGATAGGTAAGAAATAACGTATTTTTGGGCTAAATTTTGTAAGGTACTGAATTATTTAAAATCATCAAATGTTATCAATCAAAGTTATCAACATAATTTTATTTTTTTCATGTCAAAAAATAAGTTCTAATTTCTGATTACTGTAAAGGCCTTTAATTTCGCGG
This sequence comes from Uloborus plumipes, assembly GCA_038373865.1. Taxonomy (NCBI): domain Eukaryota; kingdom Metazoa; phylum Arthropoda; class Arachnida; order Araneae; family Uloboridae; genus Uloborus; species Uloborus plumipes. The sequence goes on from JAXGGA010001016.1 coordinate 117,189, forward strand.
GCCGTAATTTTGGCGAAAATGAATATATCGGTGATTTCGCAGGCCGAAAATTTCGCGAATTTTGCATGTACAGAACCGAAAGTTGAAAAAGTCCAAAGTAAAAAAAAATTCGCGAGGCCTAAATTTTCGCGATTACGAAGGGCTCGCGAAAATTAAGGCCTCTCGAATAAAAAGGCCTTTACAGTAGTTTTGACGCAAAATTTTGAGTTATGAGATAATTGAAAGATCAGATATTCAATAAAAATTATCATGTGACTTGTGTAACTTATCACGATACTAGTTTCGTCTTTACTAAATGCTGTGGTTTTAGTCAGATTAAGAAGCAATTTTCTTGATTTCTGAATATATATGTAACCCCCAAAAAATGTTTTATCTCGATTTTTCATTAGGACTTTTTTTAATGTTTGGAGTAATAATTTTATTTTATTTACTTCTTTGTGCACAAACGCAGGCTTAGAGGTTTTTTTATACATTGAAGTATTTAAAAGAATTAGATGATAAACCGTTTTCCACAGCTCAAAAGAAACAAAACAGAATTTATATTAAAAAAAGTATTCTTAAACTCTAACGACTTAAAAAAATGCCAGTGACCAAAGATCATGAAAAACAAATATAGCAACGCAAATCATTTTACAGCATCCAAATTACAATTAACTAAGAAATGACGATGATTATGTTCATACTGATAATAATAATAGTAATAATTAGGATAATAATAATAATAACACCACTAAAATCCCCACCGCCACCAACAGCAACGACATTAATAATAATAATTACAATATTAATAATAATAATAAAGCAGAAGGATGAGGCATTTTTTAAAGCTCACAAAAACCAAGTAAATAAAATTGGAAATAATATTATAGTACTCCCAGGAATTATTCCACGATTAAATTACATTATATTATGTGATTTTAGACTTCATTGAAACCTTAACCTTGCAAATCAGAATATCTTAATAAAACGGAACACTGTGCTCGTAGTGGTAGGTTAATTTCAGAATGATAGTTTCCTAGGATAGCATAATCATCTTGTCATCCATCACTTCTCTCTTACCTTATAAAACCATTTAGTAAAATTCGATTATCTGAGGTTAAAATATAAGCCTTGGTTGAGTTAACTAACGCATCAGATACGTTTTGAAGTACAAAGAAAATGTTAGTAAACTTAAAGAGAAGCTGTTAGAGAATGAATAATATTATAAACGTTTATAGCATTGATACTAATACGCAAAAATAACATTATATATATTTATAACGACGATTAAATAGTTCCAAATTATTTTCCTATGCTTAAAGTATTGAAGGCAAAATTAAAGCTTGTACAATTTAACTTATATTTCCAACAACATGCTATTTATTTTTAAAATAATTTCCCCCGATACAAATGATTCTTGCTATGATTAATCCTTTCTTCCTCGAATATTACAATCATCTAAATAAGCATATACCATTTTTATTTCAGGTGATTCATCTTTGATTACCAACTCAAGTATTCAGAACTTCTCATATTACGATTAATTAATTTACAACACTACTACTTTTGATGTATGGAAAAAATAATAAGACGACTTTAATAAAGTTAAAAATCACATTGTATTATTAGAATTTCTCTGCGACCACTTTTAAAGCTCTATTTAATACGCTCTTTTCCCATTTAAAGTAATACAATTTTGAAAAAAAAAATCTTAGTATTTTTTTCTTCGTCCTAATTTATTAAAATTCACATTTTGTCTCAGAATATAAAAAATATATAAGGAAGTAAACCTTTAGAACCATTTTGTTTTTGCAATTTTTACTTAGTTATAAAGATAAGTCATAACAACTTTTTTTAAAACAAATCAGAGTCCTCTTTCAGATATAAAACTTTTCCAACAGAAAAAAAAATCCGAACACCATAAATATAATAATGTCAAGTAAAACCTTAACATGTAGGTTTCGCTTAAAAGCTTTTATTTGTCCCTTTTATCCTCGGATACACGTAGTTTTCAAACTTTTGTTATTAGCAGCGCGTTTTTGAGTGTCACGGTGAACAAACTAGCTTTTGGCGCAATAATCATTTAAAACTTTTGTTTGATAAAATTTTAAATGCTTAATCTTATGTACATTGGAACAAATGCTGTTTTTACAGTATGATACTGATAGGCGAGGTTCCAATTTTAAACTGTTAAGTAGGGATGCACCGATTAATCGGCCATAATCGGCCACTTTGCCGATTATTCATAATCGGCAAATTCCGGCCCGGGAAAAATATTTTTTAAAGTAAATCTTTACTAAGAAGCTATGAAAAACAATTTTCCTCACTGTTGATGTAAAGTTTTTAACACATTAATGCTTCTATTTTGAATAAAAATACACAATGTATCAACATTTTTCATGCGTCGATACTTTTCTCCTTAGCATAGTGTTTTTAGATAATCTTTAATTTTCACAAAGAACCCAAGTAGCACACTTCGTTTTTTAAAGGTTGTAAAATGGTTATTAACGTTGTAACAACCGCTTAAAAACGTTTATAAAACGTTTAAAAGTTATTTGTGCTACCTGGGAATAAGTCTTGAATTGCATTGCTACTAATAATTGAAAAATGTAAACCACAAGAACTTCAAAATTGGAGCGTTCACCCCACAGACTCCCCCTCCTTTTTTTTTTTTTTTTTTGAATTTTCATGCCTAGTTTACATAATTAGCAATGTGTTAATGTAATATTACTGACAATAATCTGAAAATTGGTTCAGAGAAATTTGATAAAATTTTGAAATTATTTCGGGAAAATTAGAAAAATGAAAGAAAAAAATTAGCAGCCATTTCAAAAGTTGGAATTGTAAAAAAAAAAGAAAACAGTAACAGTGAAATTGGTAGTATTGACTCATTTTAATCATTAATCAGCTTGACCGATTAATCGGCCGATTATCGACTGCCGATTAATCAGTAATCGGCCAATTTGCTTATCAATGCATCCCTAATGTTAAGTACACAGTAATAAACTTTAAAACTAGCAATTTTACAATTTCATACTGTAAAGTTAGCAATTTACAGTTTATTGCCGTAAAGTTTAGCTGTATTATACTGTAAAAACAACGGTATAATATTGGCAGTCAAAGTTCTAGTTTGAAACTGTAAAATGCACGTAATAAACTGTAAAATTAGCAATTTTACAGTTTGTTACTGTAAAGTTAGGAATTTCACAGTTTAGTACTGCAAAAGTATCAATTTTAGTTTATTAAAGTAAAATTAGCAATTTTTACAGTTTATTACTATAACATTAGCTGTATTACACTGTAAAAAACATTCATTTTTACAGTGTATTTATCTTCAAAAATCCAGTAGCAAATGTAAAAATGGTTATTATAAACATCTGAAAACGGAAGAAAAAAATGCCTTATATGTTAATTTTTTTTACTCCAAAATTTTGCAAATTGTGCCTTTTTGCGTCTTGACAAGTTTAGTTTTTTTAACATAACGTCTTAGATTTACTGATTTATGAGTTAAACATTATGGAGATATTTCTGGCTCATTTAATGCTGAAACAACCAAGAAAATTGACATTATATGGGAAGGGAGTTTGGCTTCGTGCCCGAATGCCTTTGACTATCTTTTTGCAGTGATATGTCATGCTTTTTGTGGTACAATAGTTTTGTGGTATTCTTCCATTTTCTGTGTGTTTGAGTTTCAGTTTTATTGCTAATGCATGCATTTAACAATATGCAAATGTTTGTTATTATGTTGAGATATTTTTAGAAAAAAAAAGTCAGACAGCAGAATTACTATAAGAGTGATTAAGTTGTATTTTTTTGTTTTATAAGTGACAATGACTTAGAATGCTGCACCGATTGTGATTATCATTTTTTGTTTGAAATTGTGACAATGTTTGTTTTAAAGCTTCAGCAACTGTGGAATTTTTTTTAACTACACTATTTTTCATAAAATACATCATTTAAAAAAAATATTTTTAACTTCACTTTTTTTCCTAAAATACATCATTTAAAAAAATATTTTCAAGTGCTATACGTATACAGTCTGACCACCAATGTCATTTAAAAGGCTCAAATCCAGTTTTCAGGCGGAAATGGATGGAAGTGTTAGCATCTAAATTAAGCAGCTTCGCAAAAAGTTGAAAGAAACGCGAACATCAAAGTTTTAATTTCCCCATTCATTCAGAAAGACTCAACTTAACAGGAAGTTTGCCAATTCCATAGCAACTGTGGGCCGACAGTATGTAACACGTTGCTTAAAAAGAAAATATATCATTTTAAATACTGAAATATTGTAATATTTTAGAATATTTACCTTTTTTTTTCTTTTTCTACTTAAGTAAAATAGTAATTTCGTCTAAAGGCTATCTAAATATTGTGTCATACACGTATGATGCTTAAAGAACATTGAGATTCCTGGAACAAAAAGAGTATTTTCGCTTAAATGTATCCTATGCATTTCATTAATGTTTTTAAGTACTTTTTTTTATATTTGTTACCTATAGTTTTTGAGAAAGTTTCCTTTTACTAAAAATAAACAAACTAATTGAAAAAGAGCTAGTTAAATTGAGTCTGCGAAAAGTTTACACTTTTACAGCGTTTAAAAAAGTAATTACCATTTCTCAAATAGATAAAGTATGCGATAATACTGATAACTAAGTCCGAAAAGATCGACTATCGTGTCCGCTACTCATCATTCTTATCATTACTATATTTCAGAAGACGATAAAATTCCCAATACGTGATACAGAAAAAAATGCTATACTGAATTTTCTCCAATGTTTGTCAGTGCAGCGTTTACTCATCTGTTCATTTAAAAAAAAAGGGGGGGGGGGATTCCGATCCATCCACGAAATTTAAAAAAAGGTGGATGTTAACATACTTGTTCTTCTTGGTAAAGATGCTTCATGAGTATAAGATCATGTTTTCTGAATCTGAAAAGACGAATTAAATTTGGAACTAAAAGCTCTTGGGTTTTAGTTCCTGTGCCCCTTTTAGAAACGAGAAATTAAAATGTTTTTCTTTTTACCTAAACGTCAACTATTTTTCCTGTTTATCTTCAACTCAATGGGAAAGTATGGGGCAAAAAGATCATTATTACTTCTTCAGAACAGTAGTTTATCTCCAACTTACTTTGAATTTAGCACTTCATCCCGCGTAGTATATTTTATTAAAATTAAAAAACACAAAGATAAATAAATATAGGGTAATATATTAATTAGGAGATAAATGTGTACAGGGTAGAGACCCACCAGTGAAGGAACATCTCCTCCTTCTCACTGAATAGAAAATTTAACATTTGAGTAAGTTTTAAAAGTTTTTTCTTCGATAAGTGGGCAACTGTATATTCTTCTGCACTCATGTCCAAAATTATCTTTAAACACACAAAAATAGTGATATTTAAGGAAATGTTCGATCAATTTTTGCAGAAAATATGTGAAAAACAATCCGTTAGTATTAGTATTGTTCAATAAAAAGTTATCAAACGAGTCTGGGATATGCAAATGTAGGATTACATCATCCTATACGTAATCAAGCGCTTTGCGCAAAGCGAGTAACTTAGTGAATCTGTATGATATAAAGTTTGATTTCAGTGTGTAAGGGATCAAATCGGTTTGCTATTGCTGCGAAGTGTCATTTGGAAAAATCTATGAAGTGGTGACTCATCGACCGTTTAGAAGCAGGACAGCCTATCACGGTAGTAGCCAGAAGTCTGGACATTTCACGACAGACAGTCTCTACATTATGGAAACAATTTCAAAATGAGGGAAATGTTGTAAGAAGAGCTGAACAAAGCCTTAAATGAAGGACAACTGCTGCCGTAGATCGATATTTAGCACTTATTGCCCGTCGTAACAGGAAATTTACTGCTCGCCAGTTAGCTTCAGGCCTTGTAGTTGCCATTGGAACTGCTGTATCACGGCAAACGGTATACAGAAAGCTTAATGAAACAGGTATTTATGCCAGAAGGTCAAGGGTATGTGTTTCACTGTGCGCACGACATAAGAAGGAACGCCGGAATTGGCGCAGAGCGCATCAGAGCTGGAGTGAACACCAATGGTATCATGTTCTGTTTATTGATGAGCCGAGATTTAGTTTTACAGGTGGTTCTAGGCGGGTTTACATGAGGAGGGAGTCAGGAATACGAAATTATCCCTCAAACAGTATGAAACGTGACCGTTTTTGGTTGTACAGGTGTGATGATATGGGGAGGAATAATGATCAATGGACGTATGCCCCACACATTTTCGACAGCGGATTTGTGACCAGTAAAAAGTGACAGGATGAAGTGCTAGACCCTTATGTTAGACTTTTCAGAGGTACATATGGACCTGACTTTTTATTTATAGACGAGAATGCTCGTCCACATTGAGCAACGCTCGTTGACGACTTCCTCGAAAGTGAAGGCATTGAGCGAATACCCCCAGTTAGCACAAAAAACGTTTAAACGTTTTATAAACGTTTTTAATACATTGTCACAACGTTGATAACCATTTTACAACCTTTAAAAAACGAAGTGTGCTACTTGGGCCATGACCAGAAAATTCTCCTGATCTGAATCCGATAGAGAATTTATGGTACTACCTTGGAAGAGCAGTTGCACGTAGATCTCATCCTCCTCGGACTGTAAATGCTCTGAAGACGGCATTACTTGTGGGGGGTGGGGGGCTTAATTCCCCAAACTGAGGTTAAAAACATAATTGAAAGTTCATAGATCACAGTTATCACAGATCAGTTCATACATCACTGAGAAATCTATGAATTTATGCATGTAAAGATCATTTTGGACATGAGTGTATATCATCTCAAGCAGGTTAAAAAAAATTACGTTACCAATTAGATAGATCCGTCATATATTCACAGGGTTTGCTACATTTTTTTCTTGTGTACCTCTCTTCTTTCCCACCTTCCGTTTTAAAACAGAGTCAGAAGTGATGTTTTTTTCTTTTTCTTTTCAATTTTCATTTCAATTTCACATATTATAAAAAGTAATTTTTATATCATGAACCCAATAGTTACAATTTTTGATAGTAATATATATTTTCGGAAATGAGATTGTGCTTAAGCGTTTATTTACTGGTTAAATCGTGCTAAATTTTCCAATACAAGTTACTTGAAAAACTTTATTTTTAACGTGATATCCCTTATTAGAAGGAATCAACTTTTGCGCATACTCATTTTGTATCCAAAACCACGACTTGTTTGTTCATTTCTTACTTGTATAATAATACTTTTAATAAGATACTTCCTTTATCTCTACTGGAAAATTCCCTTTTACTAAATCGATAATATTTCTCTTCTGTTAAAAGGCTGGTTACATAACCTTTTCCGACATAAATCTTTACTTACTTAAAGCTTTCAATTTCCTGTCGTGATATGAAGTAAGTTTGATCTTTACTGCAAAACTTTTATCTTTAAAACATCGTTATGATTTGTATTTCTTTTAGTACACAAATGAATATCGAATACAAGATCTTCCAAAGAGCAAGAATAAGTGCAACCATTTAGAGAAATCGTTTCTGGGCCAGTTCCAAGAGCAAGAATAACCAAAAAAAGAAATATATATGAAACTTTCTTTGTGTTCAGTGGCCTTATTACAACAATGGCCAGCAATCTAGGATGAAGGAAAGTTTCAAATTATAAATTATGTGACAGGGAGACTTCGTAACCCAAGATAAAAGCGTAAAATGTTTTTGTCCATTTTGAAGCACCGACATGAGTGCTCAATTTCAGAAATGTTGATTATTTATGGATCCCGAGTTACTAGTTTTCTTCCACGGAAGTATCATAAATTAATGTTAAACTTTAATATTAATGCACTTGGAGACATAAGTAATGTTATATGGTTTTGATGACAAAATGAAAGGAAGTCTTATATTATTGCGGTTAGTATCTTTGGATGTAAGGCTAAAGAGGAGAAATCAGTTATTCTGCAGATGATCTAGGTAACGCGAATATTGAATAAGATGATTGGTTAACTTTCTGAAAATTAATAGAGTTTTCTTTATGTCAATACGCAGTTTCTTTAATATTTTAATTTACAAGTTTCGCAGTAATTTCTCTCGCTTACACAAAAAAAAGCAGAAAAAGAGTACAAGTATTGAAGGTTAAACGTTCTGGTTCTACTTTCTTTAGAAATAGTTAATTATCGCTCTCCAATTTAGTTGATATAATTCTGTTAAAAAATCCTGTTGTATAAAGAGTTAAAACATCCTGAATCCAAATTTTGCTGCAATTCATTTTTTACATATTTTCGCTTGCTTATTCAATGATACAGTTATCAGAGAAATTTTAAATTGTGTTCTTGCAGGGTTCTACTTATGAGTTCAAATATTTTTTGAAATAAAGCTAAAAGTTAAAAGTTACTGACTTCTAAATTTTCCCACTTTTATTTTCTCCTTGGAGAAAGGGCTTTCCTTCTAATGACTGAAAAAAATGTGTATAAATTCAACAAATGCCATATTCGCTTATAATTGGGACAAATCTGACTTTGCAACACTGTGGAGGTTACATAGATGCTATTCACAGCATTACGACGCTTCCAGGCTAGGTTCATTCCAGCTATATATACACAACGAGAAACCGGTTTCATAGGTAACCGAGATGCAAGTAGTAGATGGTCAAGTGTCCCCAAAGCGCATGTGCGGTTAAGCATCAACATGTCAAAAAAATTACCGCATAAAGAGAGTGTAAATTTGTGAGTAGGCTACATTTTTTCAGTCCACTTCAAAATTCGTGCATTTATGCCGGTCGGTGATTTCCGCTACAAAGTTGTGTCTCTGGTTTATATTGAACCCATGTAAAACTTAACCCAACTTAAAAATGCATTAATTTTAAACTGAAAAATGAAATTTCTAAACTATGGATATTGTTTTACTTCTAGTTTAACTATCTGTTTCAGAAAATAAAGTAAAACAAAAATGTCGTTCCTTTTTTTCTCGGCTTAACTACTCGTTGCTCGCAGGTTTTCTTTCTTTGTATGTTCACCATTTTTTAAACCTAATTATTTAAAAGAGTAATGCATAAAATATACAACTATATTTAAATCTTTTCCAACATTCTGACTGACAGAAATTCAAAAGCTTAAATTTACTGCTTTTGAAAATATAGCGTACTATAATAACTGAATTCCAGATTACCTAAAGTTACGAAACTTTGAGTCCGAGCAAACTTTTACACGCATTTTATATTACATGGTTCAGTACCTAAATCCTTGCACCGAACAAATACTTTTGTGCACATAAAACCCCTCAATTAATCAGTATACACAATGTTACTTTTAAAGCTGACTTTTACATCTTTCCTTAGGAAATGGATTCAAAGCATTCTACCATATGCAATATATTTATGACAAAATGTACTTACCATAGTTGGATCCCAACACAGGCGAGATTACTTATCCATAAACTTTTACGACAACAGACGTTACATTACTCTGTTGTGTATTTCCTTAAAGAGTTTTGTCGAAACTGAAGGTGCTGTTGTAAATTTAAGTAAAGGAATCAGCAGGTGCAGACTTCTACCACGGGTTTCTGAGAGGTTGGAACTAAGTTCATAAATTTGATATTGAAAAGTTTTACACCTTCAGAAAAATCCCATTTCGTTGTAGTTCCTCGTGTTTTGCATCTGAGCAAGGGAAACAAGTGAGTATTCATAAAGTTGGAGTATTTCAACTCCGACACTTGAAACTTCATGTTTAGGTGTAAGAGGAAAACGAACTACAGCACCGCTTACTTCAAAATGGAAATTATTTCTACTAAGTGAATGTTTTATCTGAGTTATGTTTTAACTATACATAAATAATTAACAGATATGACAATAAAACTAATATATAAAGATTGAAGAAGTACGTTGATAAAGAGCTTTTCAGCATAAACCATGAAGTTCTTTTGATTGTTATTGATTGTAAACTGGCAGATTACTGACACTTATGATCTTTTTTTGTTCAATACATGTAATTTGTTGCATTAATCTATCGTATTTTTTTCATAGTGCGCAGTATCGTTATATGCCGTTTTAATGTTTTCTAGTCAAATTATTCTAATCTTTAGTCACATTTATTTTTTGAAGAATCTGGCGTAAAAATATTTGAATATTTTTTTAATTTTATTTTTTAAATATTATTTAGGAATGCTAGTGTTTTTTTTTTTTTTTTTTTTTTTCTTTTTCAGAAAAGAATTGCTATAGTCAAAAAGTTTCTGAAGAAAAGGAATTGCATTTCGTTTGTCAAACTTTTATTTATTCTAGCTTATTGCTCATATTTTTTGACAAAAAAATGGCTTTGAATTTACCTGCTGACTTATAGACATCTGTCGAATTCTCGGACTCTTATGGGTGAAGTTAACATTCGGCATTAAAGATTTTTATTAAACTTGTGTCAGTTCTGGCGTTATTAAGCGAGATAAAATTTTGACATTGTGATTCGAGAATGTACGAAGAAATAATTTAGGGTTGATTAGGGTAAGTGGGCCCTCTTTATAGAACAGTTTGTTTTTAAAGCCTTATACAAAAGTTTTAAAGTGAAACAGCCCAAATTTGTTGGCTTATTTTATCTTGGACGTTATTAATAAACACAAGTTCAGCATTATTCCCTTAAATAATGCTTTAAATATTTTCAACTAACTTGTTCTTTAAAAAATGGCGTGGGGGGCCCACTTACCCCTTAGAAAGGGGTAAGTGGACCCCCATTTATTTATATTTAAAGTGAGCATATTTTGGAAAGGGGTTTGCGGGTCCTACCTAACAAAGTATGCAAAATTTTAGCAGGGAATATTTTTCTGTGAATGTATCCGTTAATGATAAATCTACTTACATTTAAATATGTATGACAGAAAATTATACAGCGGAAACATTATCATTTCATCCTTAGTTATAGTTCTAACATCACCTACATCGAGCCAATAAAAAGTGTAGTTATTGCTATTCTTTCTATCAAATTTTGCAGTATTTTTTTCATTTGTATCATATTTTAAAATAAGACCTTCATAGTACTTTATGGTTTTCTTTGATGCAAGTTCACAAATACATAGTTACCAGCTTTTGCAGTTTTTGTAGCTGAACTATTAATTTCTTCTAAGTCTCCATAATTGTCTTTCCTTTCATCTTAGAAATTGCTTCATCAGAACTGCTTTTCATTTTGAAATCACCATTATTATGCGGGGGACCACTTACACCATATTGAGGTGGCCCACTTACCCTAATAGAGAAAAACCACGGGGTAAGTGGGACCCCTTCCCTTAAACACTTATTAATAGTACTTTGCATAAAATTGTTATTGCAATGTGTACTTTAGGTTAAACTCTACAAAAAAACTTAATGAACATAGAAAAAATAATAAAAACTAACATTGAAGAACTCATTTGAAAAATGTTGCTTGAACTCGCATAAAAAATATTTTTGGGAAATTTTTTTGACATAAATTATATGATTAAAAAAAAGGTTCATGAAACCCAAATATATGCAAAAGCTGTGATGCAATTTTACATGATCAGTACAAAAAAAGTATAAAAACCATAAGCGCATTTCAGTTTTTAGGGGTTGGCCCACCTACCCCAGTGGTCCACTTACCCGAACTAACCCTATAAAAATGTAAAGGATTATATCCACAAATATCAACTAATAATTCACCATTTCTCCTTGAAGTGTCGAGCAGTCCGTAAATTACAAAACATGAAATATAATTTTTTTCTCAGCTCTCAGATATATTCTTTCTCTTTTATCTACATATTTTTGAAGAAATATTCTACAATACTTGAATTACTATAGAAATGATGTTTTTAAAAAGTATATATTACATTGATTCACTCCATTGAGTTTCGCCGTGCATGTATTCTGCCTTCATAATGTCAGACATCAAAAGAAATAACATACAACCAAACCAAACACATAAAATAGTGTAACTTTACCGCCAGAAACCAATGACATTCTATCCACTCTCTACTTTCATTACTTTTGCTTCTTTTCTGTTATGACTGGTAAACACCTTGTACTTAAGCATCTTGAATTTCCTTGGAGAATAAGAGAAAACGAAAGTAACGGCATATCTACGTGAGAAGCCATTTTGCCTTGTGTGACGCATAACAAGAAGATAAAGTCACTTAAGAAACTGGTGGCAGAATTCCAAGTACATTGCGAAGTGTTCCAGTGATTTGTAAGTGGGATGATATGATTTTCTGATGGACATTATCTGAGATGTTCTGGCTGATGGATACTTCCACCGAAAACGAAATCATTCGTACTGATTTTCGATACAATATTTCTGATCCCCCCCCCCCCCAGTTGGGGAGCAAAAGTTTCTTGCTTTCTGGATTGCCTTTGGGTATAGTTAGTATAGTATAAAAAGTATATAAAGAAACAAGGAAAAAACGAGAATAACAAGACAATGTAGCAATATATTTGAAATGTATGTTTGAATAGTGATATATTTATGAAGAAAAAAATAATAAATTAACACGAAAAAATGTAAAATTGCCCAAATTTATAAAATTATAAAACGATGTTTAACATTTTATACATTGTTTGTTGTTGCACTGCTTATTTTTCAGCTTTCTCTTAAAAAATGGAATTAAAGCTGAACATGCCACAGATTCAGCTATATATACTACACTGCAACATTTCTTGACAAAAAAATCGTGACGTCAGCATGACGTTTGCGTGACGTTAGACTATGAAAAACGAGCTAGATAAAACGTCACAGCCTACTTGGCGAATTAGAGGAGATCTCTGACTGCTTGTGAGCTCTAATTGGCTCCACCCGTAGTGACGTTCAGTGTCAAGTTAAGTTGCTGTTTAGTATAGAAATTTATTGTAAACAAAAGAAAAAAACACCATTTGTTTACATTACAATAATAATTGATGCTTACAAAGGAAAAAATACAACAGTAATTGTAAATGTGTCTTAAATTTACAATGTTTACGTTTTCATTGCTTGACTTTCTGCTTGAAGTTATGTAATTTTTATTTTTTAGTTCCTGTGTTATTCTTGTTTTTTTTTTCTTAATGAAAGTCAACTACTAGTACTGTGTCAATTCTACTGCCGCTTTTAACTTTGTGGGTTACACCTGTTTTATTATCATCATTTTAATTATTATTATTGTTTTAATAAATGTTTGTCTTCCTTACTAGCGAAAGTTAAGTATATTGTAGCACTGTCATGAAAAATGAATATGAAAGATAGCCTTAAAGAGTTATTTTACATCGCGATCAATAGTTAAAGCTTAAATAACTGTAAGTAAGGAAGTGTGAACGACAAAGATTGAGTTGCTAAAAGTGAGAAAACATTCGAGAAAAATATGAAATAATGCTTATGAGCTTCATTTTGGCTGCAAATTGCACAGACTAAGCTTGACACCTTTTCATCAATTTCAACTTGCTTAACGCTTTTTAAAAAATAACATTCAAAACAAATATGTTTGCGTGAAATTGCCTAGCTTTCAATAGTTTCAAACCTTATATATATTTTTTTCTTAAACCATACTTCCCGCTAAAAATATTCATTTTAAAATTAATCGTTAGAGTTTAAAATTGCAATCTGTAATACGTTGTAATGTAATTAGAAAAAAAAAATGAAAGTGTGCTGCAGCTTTGAAAAATGGTATTTTGAAGAAACTAACTGTAAAGACACGAAAAGTAAAATAGCTAGCCATTATTAAAATGTATTAATTTTTTTATGCTTTAAGAAGTTGTAACGCTGTAAGGTTAAAATGTAATGTTATTGCCTAGATTTATTTGTAGCATTAAAAAAGAAGTTGAATTTTACATCAAAAACATTCAGCTTGAAGCTTTGATATCTTTCTTCCACAATCAGCACATTGTTGCGACGATGTCGAATTTAATTCGCGGCAAGGCAGGCGATTTACAAGAGGATACAGTGATAACACTTCCACTTATCTTTCACACCGTCCCCGTTGCCCTACGGGAAAAGCTTCTGTAAAGTCGTTTCGCATTTTCCCCCTTCGCGTTTACGACTTTTCGTCTCTTTTCATTGTACCCTTGGTTCAACTCATATCAGGTTTCCTTTTCATTCGTCTTCTACCACAGTACACTTGTCAAGATGGGAATCTTGCGAAATAAAAATTCCCCTCACTTTTTAAATCGTGTGTTTACATTTAGTGTGGAGTATCTTTATTTTTTAGGGATCGGGCTACAATTCTTCGTGCATTTTTCTAAATTTCATTCCATTTGCATGTTTTTTTTTTCAAACATAATTGGATAAATAGGCCAGTGGTTGGGAAGTAAAAAATATCGAATTCGGAAATAATTGGTTTAAAGATGGATTTCTAAAAATCTATTTCGCATGGATTTGTAATGAATATCCTAAGTCCCTCCTCCCCTACTAAGTGAGCTTTAGTCACAGAGTCGAAATCAGTGACAAAAAACACCTGATTTATCATTAATACAACAATATCTCAAAAACTACTCTTAAAATGCTCATAAATACGAATACAAATGCGATGACCAGCAGCAGGCTTTGGGCCCAACTGGGCTGGTCCTAGTCAAATTAAAGACCCCAATAAAAATCAATGACCCTCTTAAAGCCATCTACTCCGTTGCTCCTTACCGCCTCTTCCGGTAAGCTGTTCCAACTTCCCACTACCCTGCTAAAATAGTAATTTTTTCGAATTTCCAGATTAGCCTGATATTTAAACAGCTTAAAACAATGACCCCTTGTCCTGCTTTCCGTGCAAAAATCCAACCTCCTAACATCATTCATTTTAATAAATTTAAACAACTGAATCATGTCCCCTCTGATTCTCCTTTGCTCAAGACTATACATATTAAGCATTTTAAGTCTGGAATAATAGTCTAAATTAGAAAATCCATTTACTAACCCTGTAGCAAATGTATACAAACATGTAACTTGTAGAGCTTGAAATTTTCACAAAATGGGTACCGCTTCTACCTTTGTTAAATATTACTCTTATTACTGAGTTTCAAAGTTTGACTTAAATCACTAATCAAGCGCTTCAAGCAAGAACGTACTTTCCCACCCTCATTCTCAATCCCCGAGACACCCGGAGAATAGAAGGCAGTTACATAAAACATAGCGGTGCTTTTTGTCCTCTGGAACCAGCTACACAGCTATGTGATCATCAAGTTTATGTTCTAAATGTTGCTAGCAGCAATTTATTTCATTATAATGTAACAAGAAAAGAAAAGAAATATAATTCAATCTTTATATAGATCTCTATTTCTCAAAATAAAACGCAAAAATACTGATTTTAATTTCAAATAGAATCATCTAAAGAAAATGTTTGATTTTAAGTGATATAATTTAAAGTAGGAAGTTACTATGTTTAAGTGAAAAAACAAAGTTACCATAATCCCATATTTTAAGAATTATCGTGTATCACGTAAGTACAGAATTACCCCCCCCCTCGCTCACCCATTAATTATTTATTCATTTCCGCACATTTGAGTGTATTTGCACCGATCGAGCTCTCAGAAAATAAATCTACTACACAAGAATCATTTACGGCACTTCTCTTGGTAGATAAGAAAGTTGTCAACAACAGCATATTCAACTATCTAACTTTGCAGCTGATTGCTTTCACCTGTGACAATTGCGATAACATGTGTAACACGATGAATTGAACGAAGCATATAATGTACCTTATTTTTTAATTAGATTCGCACATTTTCAAATCTTTGTTGTAAACCAGAGTACAGAAATATAGATTGTAACCTTTTTCTTTTACGAAATAAAGATATGCGTATGCTTTTCCACTTATTAATTGTTATTTTAGGATCAAATTAAAAAAAAATGATACTAATGATTCATATCCAACACTTACTGGGATAGGGGTGCAAAAACCTTAGCTAAAAACTTAAGGATGACGGATATAAATAGTAAGAGAGTCACTCTACTGTTTCATGTGAAAGAGGAGATGCTATCAGATCTGATAGGTGCTGCTATATAGTATAGTTTAACACAAAACCTGATGAACACCTTCCTATGGTTTAAACTTCAAGCATTTTATTCAAAACAAAAAAGTCCTCGCTCATTGCTTTGCTTTTTACTGTCTGAAATAAAGTGTAGACAGTTTCAAAAAAAAATATTCATTTTGATGCCTTAACAGTTTATGTAGCACTTACCTATGACAAAACAGGTAATTCCTCTAAAACACGATAAATAAACAAATTTTATGTCACATGAGATAAGAATTGTAAATGGAACATTTTAGTTAAAAAATAAATAAATAAATAAGAAAACATTATAAGGCAAAAAAATGAAAAAATAACTATGCTTTCTTTCTTTCTTTCTTTTGTTACAAGAAAAAATAGGACAAAACTTTACACTTTGTGAAATTTAAAACCTGAGAACTATTATTTCGTCGCATTTTTTTTTCATTATTATTACAGGAGATAAGTTATTTAATACATCACTGTATGATAAACGTTTTGACTTTCTCAAACTCATTTGTATTTTGTTAAAAATAATTTGTAAGCCCATACTTTACAAGAAGAACTAATGATTTATTAATGCATTCGAAATAAAATACACTAAAAATAAGATATTTAATTTTATTATCTTTAATCAATGTCGATTTCTCTCATTCTCATCTCGAGAGCCTCCCTCAGTGGTCCCTCGAGAGCATGCGCAATAGCCCTCTGGAAAATGCCCGACAAGAGGGTCGTCATTTCTCCCAAAGCCCACGTGATGTAGCTCATTCCTGTCATCTCAATTTTTGCATCCTTGAATCGACTGATCTCTAATCTTTCCAATTGGGGATGATGATGCTGATTTTCGTCGTCTCCGTAGGTGATGGAGAGGTCAGCCTCTGCTTCGAAGTCTTCTGAGATGAACACGACGTATCCTTCGCGGTCCCTTCCATGCCACCTTTTGTTCCATGTGTAACGACCCTGCAAATGTTATAGTCAAAACTTTTAGCTTATGTTTATGAGAAAAATATAAATGCTCTCTAATCTTCTTTGGTAAAACCTTCCGCTCATTCACGCATGCGTCAGTTCAATCTTACCAAAATAGGGGTGTTAGGTAAGATAACAGTAAGGAGAAGAATAACAAAAAGCATTTTCAGCCGTATCAAACGACGTGGAGCGATGCTAATTTAAAATACATAGTTTAGTTGAATATATCAAGTAAATACAAGTTTTAAATTGAAAACTTCTGAAAGTTATCACCTACAACCCATCTACTCTTTTTAAGTGGAACTGTTTGTGAGTGCTAAGCGCGTTTTCATGGATAGACAGTAGCTAGGTAGTCTACTTTATCACATGCCTTCTTGCCTAGTGTTCAAAGAAGTCTGACCCTGATGGGATAGCCCCGTGTTCAAATGCCGGCTCGGACATTGATGTGTTTTCTCTTTTTTATACCCTTGTCCTTTCTCTGTATGATTGTGGGTAATGTGAATTGATGCCTGCCTTATAAACGGGTCTTATAGCATGTGTGTTGAGATAATAAATTGGACTTCCCTCTTAATGGTGCTCTTAAAAATGAAAGCAGTACCTTTTCCAGCTTAAATCGGGTGGATGTATCTACTCGTGGTTGGCTACCCGAGCGGTACATTGGGAAAAATAAACAGCTGTTTTTACAGTATATTACTGGCAGCAGAGGTTCCAGTTTAACACTGTAAAAACAACTTTATATTTCACAGTGCATAGTTAACAACAACAAAAACTATATCTCATTTAAAACACAGCAAACCCTTATTAATCCGGAATCTATTAAACTGGACACCATTCAATCTGGACAGTTCTTCAGATTTACATCATGTACAAATAAAAGGAAAGTTAGCCCAATAATGTATTTTTCAGGTCGTATTCTATATTTTGTAACTTTCTCTTATGCAGTTTCTTATTTCATCCTCTTGAGCTCAAAATACAATTTTTGATATGTGCATCTGTTTAAATGTGTACTTTGGTTCAATTTCTAGGTTATTTTGGTACTTTTACTAATTCGTACAACTTTGATCTCCTATTCGTCCAAGTTAAAAATGTATTGTTGCACTTGAAGTCAAAGAGGTGTAAGTGTCAAAAATAGAAGAAAAGTGTAGGTAACCAAAACAAATGGTAGGCTCAACTCTTATTTGTTTTGTGACAAGACATGGTCATAGTAGCTTTGGTACGCTCAGCTATGCATCATAATTAAAAATAAATTTATTTCAAAGGAAAACTTAACTTTCAAGCGACATAACTGATAAAATATAACTCAATCTTCAGAATCAAACCATTCACGCCAAATTATTTTTTTTCTACATTACTTGATTGTTTTTCTATCAATATTTTGTTTTTCTAAACATATATTAAACTCAAAATATCTGAATTTTCGACAATGAATTTATGTTTATTGCTACCTAGTTTAAAAGACATGAATCCTGAGTTTCATAATGAAGTTCCCTTAATTAAGATATATCTGACGATCATTAACGTGATTAAACGTTTTTGAAACTCATTCGAATATTCTACGAGGGTAATGCACACGTTATGTCGTGTTCACCATTGCTTGCATTAAATATTCAAAAATGTACTGCGCTTTACATTACCGCAACAAAACGTTAACAAATGATATAATTCATTAAATCATGAGCTTAAAATTAGAGCATCTTCTAGTCTACATTACATGTTCTAATTTGAAGAACATGCCATGCGTAGTCAGAGAAATAGTTAATGATTAAAATTTGGGTTAGTAATTAGTGTGATGATTTTAATTACTCTAAATCAAATTAAAGATGTCTAATGTTGGTAAAAGATATACCTTAATTTCTTCAGTCGTGAACTTTGCAGTTATTGTAACTTTCTTTCCTTCGCATTGGACGTTAGTATCCCCCTTTCTTTTGAGGGTGGACAAACCCCAAACTTGTCCATCACTCAATTCCACGAACGTGGATCTTGGTGGAATACGCATGGGATCAGGCAGGTCACTTTGAACCTTGCTCAGGATATCGTCGAGGTACTTCTCAACTGCTTCTTTGCTTTTGCAGTTAGTGGTAACTGTCTGTCCATGGTGCAAGCAGTCACCTTTATGAGAAAATACATTTTTTAGTTTATAAGTAGCAAAATTGCTTTCATGCTTCGTACCTATTACGAAACAAAGCAAAAGGTTTAGAAAACTGTGTTTGTATATGTTGTAGTTTATTCCAATCATATGCAGATATAAAAATACTACTTTTTGAATATATTATTAGTTACAGTGCCCCTCTGGTAAGTTAACCTCCGAGGTAGACAATGTTTCCCCTTTCTCGGGCAAAAATGGAAAGGGCAATTCGTACTGAATTGAGAGTTGGGTTACTTTTGAAGTGGTTTTGGAAAATTATTGGAAAACTGAAGTCCGCAACAATTACCCTTTGCTTACCCAAAAAGAGGGAAACATTGCCAAGGTTAGAGTTCAACATTTTGGAGTTGCACAATACATAAGTTTAAGAATTTAAAATGGGACAAGAATGAGCACTGTTTTCCGCATTGAATATGCTACGGGGTTTAGTCTCTGGCATGAGCATCATGTATTTAGACTAAACTGTGAACTAAAAAATGAGTAACTAAAAATAAAATTGAAAAATATAGCTGCAATGAAATAAAAATAAAAAGAGAAAGAAAAGAAAAGCTGTTACTAGAATTTCTTGGTAATATTTGTTATAATAAAGAAAGTAAAAAAGTTACCGATTCTAGTTCAATAAAAACAATACTTTTTGTTGCAGTTTTTGTATACTCCGAATTTCTTTTGGTTGTTATTATAACAACTTTTCTGGTTTTCAAGGGCTGAAAATCTTTGAAATTCGGATGGCACTGAGCAGTTAGAGAGAGCGGGTTTTGAGACACGTGATTTTTTTCGAGATTTAAAATTCAACACTGTAAAAAATTGCCCGATTTTTATAGTTTGGTACTTACATTCAAGAGCGGCAGTTAGCCTAAGTTTTGGCATTGATAAGTAATTTAGTTGATTTAATTCCTCTTAAACATTTTGTTGTGTCCCTTAAAATATTTTGCATTGTGAATTTTTTTCATTTTATATTGTTTTAATAAAGGTAACATTTCTTGTTGGCACAGTTTAAATTAAATATATATATATATATATATATATATATATATATATATATATATATATATATATATATATATATATATATATATATATATATATATATATATATATATATATATATTTATATGTATATATATATATATATATATATATATATATATATATATATATATATATATATATATATATATATATATTTATATGTATATATATATATATATATATATATATATATATATATATATATATATATATATATATATATATATATATATATATATATATATAATTTTTTATTGGGAATTGGACGAGTCGAAAGTTTCCTATATGACCTTTTAAACTAATCACTAAGCAGTTTTGCTCAATAATTTCTTGTTTTTCAAACTTTGATTTAGATTTAAAATTTACACACTTTTATTACATATTTACTTTTCAGCTCTAATCTTCACGACTAAAAGATGATTAAGTTTAAACTGTAACAATATTATCAAAGGCTGTAAATACATATATATCACTATTATTGATAAAACGAGCTAGTCGAAAAATAAGAAGCATTTTAAGTTAATCTTGATGGGAAAATACATATTTATATGCAAATGATAACATACCAATATTTAAATCGAACGTATTACTGGATAATGCACATATTTTTGTCCAAATTGCATAAGCAAAGCGCTTACCATAAATGAATATGCTTCCAAGGAGAAAGAGCAGAAAGGACTTCATCCTATAAGGTACAAAACAAGAGTAAACATTAATAAGCTCGAAAACACACTAGTAAATATTTTTTAGCGTTTAATTCTTACTTTTCATATTTTTTATCTTAACGTTAACATTTCAAGGCGAACTATGTCAGCTGAATAACATTATTCATAGTATGCAATACACCGCCAACTCGGCTATTTCGATCCATGGACAGCTGTTTCGAGCTTATTACGCTTTCATCAGCATGGAATACGAAAGTAGTCGAGTTGGAGGCAAAAATCCAATACCTATGATATTGAGTAAAAGACTATAGCACTTTTCAATACGACATGATGTCATTAAAAAATTACTTTTAACTGTCATAAACCAGGTGCACATCTGGTAAATCACATCCCACATCATTTATAAATGTGCAGCGTTTTTTTTTTTTTTTTTTTTTTAAATAGAAAATGGATTTTTTTTTTGGCGTGTACGACATTAATAGATTGAAAAAATAAGTTCATAAGCAAATGAATTAAGTTAGTAACTGCCAAAATTTAACGCATAATTATAACAAAATCAACATTCATGGGAAGAAACATAAGTTGCTAACTATTCGATTTTTTTAATTTAAAAAGAACAAGAACTTGATAATGTGGCCAAAACCAGTATGAAGCTTAGTTTTTAAAGTACTTGGCGAAGTTGACTTGACGACACACATATTAATGTATGCATTGTAATATACATTACAATATTTGCATTATATGCATTATAGTTTTTGCTCGTTATACTACAAATGAGCAAGTATATAGCATATATATTTTTACTAACGGAACGCAATACAGATCTTCACAGTAAAATAAGTTTAACAAAAGCTTGGCAATTTAGATATTATTGGAATAAATAAGTAGTATCGTTGGTTCTCCTCCGTGCTGTAGAAAATGAATGTTGTTTTTACAGTATAATGCAGATAATTTTATAGTGAGTGATTCCATACCAAATCACCGAATGGGGGTCGCACGACCGACTCGGATTTTTTTTTAATTTGGTACACAGATTGATGGTATAGAGGTATGAAAAAGCCCAAAAGGAAAGTTACCTGCTCCACTTATTTTCTGAGATACATGCCCTCAAAGTTTGTCCGCCACGTCAAAATACTAAAAAAGTGATGTTATTTAATCATTTTTTATAAAAAATCGTACTCATGCAAAATAAAAGTGTTAGATATCTATGGAAACTAGTTACTCCAGGCATTCTGAAAAAAAATACTAGAATGTTCATAATGAAAATTGCCAAGGAACAGGGCTCTTTGAAGTTGTCACCACAAAAACTTGATTTTGCAGATTTTGCTAAAATTCAGGCATTTATTACAAAAAAAGGCAAACAAAACCAAAGGTTTTCTCACTTTCTGATAGTGTACAGGTCCTCCCTGTAAATTGCTACGCAATAAATGTTTTGGGTTTCTCACTCCTTCTTGGAAATATTTTAGCTTAAAGATAAGCCGTATGGCAAAAAATGCGTTTTTTGCCATCTTGGCAGCCATTTTTCTCATAAAGGGGGAGCAGTAGAAACTTTAATTTTTTTTTTAAACAAGCCACTGATATGTTAGCTATTCACAGGAAAAGAGTTTACTTTTGGTTATTTCTCCCATTAAGAGATATCCTGCTGACAGTATATGCATGTTTTTCGCGACGACCATATGCTTTTGTTCCCCCTCTCATGGACTTAAAATTAATTAAACCAAAAAATAATGATATATTTATTATTAGCTGTATTATCTACCCAATATGTCATGAAATTTAATTTATTAAATCATTGAACAATAAATTAGATAATTGATGAAAAAAAGAAAAAGTATTTCTCTGATGCATGAGCATTATGCATTCATAATTATAAAGCACTAAATACTTTCTTGAGAAATTAATTAACATAAATGAGCTCTAAATAGTTATATTATAAGCAATACCCAATCTTGTGATTGGGATACTCCTGTTTTTAATTGAAGAATTTCTTGAATATCACATGAATATCAGGAAAATAAATGAGGGCTTTTCGTTTGATGTAGGATACTTTATGACAAATTTCATTTGATGGGCTACTAACTGAGCATGGTGATAAAGAGCTATTAATATCAGCATCGAATTCCATTTTACCTTATTAACAGTTAAATATTTATAAAATAATTAAATAAATAATTTAATATAAAGCCATGCTTGAAGAATTAAAATTAGTGCAACTAATTTATTCCCATACTGATCTTTACAAAACTGACATGTGTTGAGCACTGATAAGAACTGACAAGAATAAGTTTACTCACTAAAATACTTGTTCACAGATACTATAAAGCGTACATTCTATTTTCTACAAAATAATACTGCAACAAAGAACAAGGGTATAAAGGGGTAGGTACTAAAGAATTTCTTGAAAAATGAATTAAAATAAAGGAGCTTCGAATATTTATCTCATAGGCAATACCCAATCTTGTGATTGGATGTTCCTGATTGATGGCTATAAACAGGAGGATACCCTTGTTCTTTGTTGCAGTATTATTTTGTGGAAAATAGAATGTATGCTTTATAGTATCTGTGAACTAATATTTTAGTGAGTAAACTTTTTCTTGTCAGTTCTTATCAGTGCTCAACGCATGTCAATTTTGTAAAGCTCAGTATGGGAATAAATTAGTTGCACTAATTTTAATTCTTCAAGCATGGCTTTATATTAAATTATTTATTTAATTATTTTGTAAATATTTAACTGTTAATAAGGTAAAATGGAATTCGATGCTGAAATTAATAGCTCTTTATCACCATGCTCAGTTAGTAGCCCATCAAATGAAATTTGTCATAAAATATCCTACATCAAACGAAAAGACCTCATTTATTTTCCTGATATTCATGTGATATTCAAGAAATTCTTCAATTAAAAACAGGAGTATCCCAATCACAAGATTGGGTATTGCTTATAATATAAATATTTAGAGCTCATTTATGTTAATTAATTCCTCAAGAAAGTATTTAGTGCTTTATAATTATGAATGCATAATGCTCAGGCATCAGAGAAATACTTTTTCTTTTTTTCATCAATTATCTAATTTATTGTTCAATGATTTAATAAATTAAATTTCATGACATATTGGGTAGATAATACAGCTAATAATAAATATATCATTATTTTTTGGTTTAATTAATTTTAAGTCCATGAGAGGGGGAACAAAAGCATATGGTCGTCGCGAAAAACATGCATATACTGTCAGCAGCATATCTCTTAATGGAAGAAATAACCAAAAGTAAACTCTTTTCCTGTGAATAGCTAACATATCAGTGGCTTGTTTAAAAAAAAAATAAAGTTTCTACTGCTCCCCCTTTATGAGAAAAATGGCTGCCAAGATGGCCGAAAACGCATTTTTTGCCATACGGCTTATCTTTAAGTTAAAATATTTCTAAGAAGGAGTGAGAAACCCAAAAAAATTATTGCGTAGAAATTTACAGGGAGGACCTGTACACTACCAGAAAGTGAGAAAACCTTTGGTTTTGTTTGCCTTTTTTTGTAATAAATGCCTGAATTTCAGCAAAATCTGCAAAATCAAGTTTTTGCGGTGACAACTTCAAAGACCCCTGTACCTTGGCAATTTTCATTATGAACGTTCTAGTATTTTTTTTCAGAATGCCTGGAGTAACTAGTTTCCATAGATATCTAACACTTTTATTTTGCATGAGTACGATTTTTTATAAAAAATGATTAAATAACATCACTTTTTTAGTATTTTGACGTGGCGGACAAACTTTGAGGGCATGTACCTCAGAAAATAAGTGGAGCAGGTAACTTTCCTTTTGGGCTTTTTCATACCTCTATACCATCAATCTGTGTACCAAATTAAAAAAAAATCCGAGTCGGTCGTGCGACCAACTTTTTTTATTTTCGGTGATTTGGTATGGAATCGCTCTAGTAATAAACTAAAAATTGCTAATTTCAGAGTAGTAAACTGTAAAATTGCTAGTTTACAGCAATAAACTGTAAAATTGCCAGTTTACAGCAATAAACTGCAAAACTACTAATTTAACAGTTTAGTACCGTGCATTTTACAGTTTTAAACTGGAACTTCGGCTGCCAGTATTTTACTGTTGTTTCTACTGTATAATATAGCTAAATTTTACGGCAATAAACTGTCAAATTGCTAGTTTTAGAGTTTATTACTGTGCATTTTACAGTTTTAAATTGGAACCTCGGCTGCCAGTATTATACTGTAAAAACAACAGTTCATTTTTTGCAGTGCGCGAAAGATTTTAGATGAAACCCCAAATAGCCTTAACATATATTCTGATTGTGATAAATACAAAAGTCAGTTAAATAACGCTTGCTTTTTAATGCTTCATTTATAAGATTAAACGCAGATAAATGCTTTTCAAGGAATACAGTGAAACAAAAAGACCTTTTTAAAATCAATTGCAATCGTAAATTTTACAAAAAAAAAAAAAAAAAAAAAAAGGAAGAAGAAAAACAACTTTTAATCTTTGCTAATTAAACAAAAAACTCATTCGATGAAAGTTCAAATTTTAAATAAAAGAATTACATTTTACTCGTTACAGAAGTAGTTTGGCTTTTGAGTTTTATTTTATATATAAAAATAAATAAAAAAAAATCATTTGAGATTTCCAGAACTATTAAATTAAATTAAACCGTTGAGAAAAATAATTCGTGAAACTTTCGAAAACATAGGAAAACGAAAAGTAACCAAACATTTAAAAATTACACTGTTTTCTAATTGGTATCGTTTATTCTATTTATTAATAATTAATTTATCTGTTTTTAAATATTTACCGTATTTTTCGCAGTATAAAACGCACTTTTCCTCCCCAAAATCGAGGCGAAAAAGTGCGTAGGCACTTTTTATTCTGTTTTTCTAGATTTGCCTCCTTTAAAATTGAGTGCGTCTTATATGCCGGTGCGTCTTATAGGGCGAAAAACAAGCATACTTTTTACACTTAACTTTTGTTACCAGTGATATTTTTACCTTATAACGAATGTTTATTTGTATATTAATAATTTAATGATTGATTGTGAAACTTTTTTTTTTTTTTTATCGTTCTTTTAGCAAAAAACTAGGACAAAAACGGAGAGGAGAGGGGGCTAGACGAAAATTTTAGGTAATAATCTTTCTACTTAACGGATCAACTAATGCTTCGCAATGCATATCTTAGTGATAACTTACTAATTTAAATCGATTAGTAAATAATAATCACTATCGAAAAATTCATATACTTTCATAGAAAATAATCGGCTGCTGATGTGCGTAAATTCTGTCAGTAGCTTATCGGGCAAAAAAAAAAAAAAAAAAAAAAGGGAAAGTTCTCGCTGAAAGTTAGCAACCGTTCCTAAATTTATCTGAAATCTCTACTAGGAATTACACAATAACCACGAGTCACATTTTTTAATCAATCAGTAACCTTCTCTAAAAACTTCAATATGTTTCTCTTTTGTGCTAGGATATATCTAGGTTTACCAATAAATCTGTGAGAGTATTTTATGAAATACATTTTGGGGAAAGCCCATGCAGAATCGCAAGCAGATAATGATCTGCTTATACGCCTGCAATTTTAGCAAAACTAGTGTCCAGAGACTGTATTTCGCCGCCCCCCTCCCCAAGAGAGTTTCAGTCAGTCTAGATTGATAGGCATTGTGCTGAAGGAAAAATACGTAATAATTCAGATTCAGAACAGTCGTAACATATATTTTCACTTATACATCGATTTATTACATTTATAAAAGTTTCAAAAATGTAGCAACATTATTTAATTTCGAAAAACTAAAACTTAAAACGAAACAAAAATTCCTGTCTGTTAGAAATATAGTTGCCCAAAATTTTTTTTGAGAACTTAACTTAAAATTTGAGAGGAAAAACATAAATGAAAAGAAAACGTACCTGATGCCTGTGTACCACAAGTAGGAAGTTTCAAGTAACTCTTGGGAATCACCGCAACTGTATTAAGAAACGTAGAATGTAACTTCAACAGATGTTTCTTGATAAAAGATTTCCTTATCTTACTGAACCTTGATTTTGAAGAAACAACTGCTGATTGCAATGATTAGTTTTACGTGAAATCATGTCCTGGTCTTTCAACTGAATTTCACTACCAGAAATTGGAGCAACAGAAGTGAAATGTATTATTTCACTTCCGTGAACGTTTAGCATTTTTTAAAGTAATTTATATTTAAAAAAAAAAAAACACATACCCGATAAATGTATTGTTTTTAGTTATCATCAATATTGTTTGAAGTCCGGTGGAGAAAATATAGAACTATTCAAAGCAAGATTATGAATGGATGAAAATGTTTTTCCTTATGCTTTGCGTGGTTATTTTAGAATATTTCATCTGTAGTTGTTATTGCATCGTAATATATTTTTAGCATTTTGTATCTACAAAAAGTCTATTTTTGTAACAATTGTTGCAATTTTAATTCCAACGTAGTAAAAAAAATACTCCATTTTTTAAAACATACATCTTTTTAGTCATAATTTTCTTTGAAATATGAGCTATCTTTCGAAAAACATGTTGAGTACTTTTTGTATTCATACAAATTCTAAAATAGTTGAATCATTTTCTTGTCTGGAAATAAAAAAAAATAAATCGTAATCAGGTAAAATAATCAAGAGGAGGAATTGTCAAAATATATCCATCATAGGCTCGTTTTTTATATGTAAGAAGAAGTTCCTTGCAGAATTAAATAAACCTACTTTTAGGTGTACCAACATAAGTGAATTCAAAAAGCATCATGGTTCAAAAAGCACCCCTAAAATAGTTAAATTAAAAAACAAATCTTTATCGTTGTTCCTTATCCAGAGCTTTTCTAATTAAGTGTGTTCAGCCCAAATCTGCCTTTAAAACAGTGACCAATATTTGCCGTAAAATTTAAAAAAATTAAGTTTTTTGATTTGTTCTAAATTGTATTGAAAAAATAAATTAAATCAAACAATGGATTATGGGAACAAGGTGCTCTTGCCAAGATCATTCGGACAAGAAAAAAAAAAAAAATTCTCTTTGTAATATTAACTCCCAAAAAATAGGGTAGTGGTAATTGTTTTTGTTAGTTTTCACCGAAGATTAGCATCAGAATTATGATCTTACTAGTAAGTGTCTTATCTGGTGTATAACTAAACAGATCTTCCGTACTTCCGGAAATTAAAGATGTTTTTTTCGCTTAAGCATGTGCCTTACTAATGAGGCAATATTACCTTTTACAATGAAATAGTGTCTTAAATATCCTCTTCCTTTCAAAAATCATCAACTTTATAGTATTGTAAAAACTACACAGCAATTTCTAACTCTGTCACGTTTCTAACACCTAATATCGCTTCTTATTTTTTACTTAGTTTCGACCCGAAGAAAATAGCTGACGAAAACTAGACTCCGATCACTTGTAGGAATTACAGCCACTTTACTCCTGGGAGGAAAAAGATTTTCCCGCTCGGTGAATAGGACAAAAATTACTCCTCTCCCCCTCCAACCCCCCTTGATAGAAACCTAAAGCAAATGGTAGAATTGGGGGGGGGGGGCTGATTCTCAGCAATAGTGACTCTCAACCAGACTGATGGAAGCGTGTGACTATGCCATCAACGTCGGGGCCCCCACATCTCGTCTGGTGGGCCCAGCCCTTTAATGTTATGCGGGAAAAGAACTTAATGTCCCTGACGCACGAAGGACACGGCATCGATTGGAACCGACATCGAAGTTTGCTGTTACTAGAGCCCCTTCAGAGGATAGGCTGACACTATCCGACATTTTGGTTCCAAGACTGCCTTGGGCTCAGCATTGTTTCAAGTATTCGGAAACACGTTAAAGCAGTGGCGTATATAGGTTAGAATTTCGGAGGGGGCCCATATGCCAAGCTTGCCCCCCCCCCCCTACATTCTAAAACGCCAATTCGTCAAGCTTTAATGAAGTTACGAAGATAAAAGTTTGGAAAAGAATTCAGAAGCACCAAGAAACTTTGTTTTATTGAAGTTTCAGAAACACATTTTGTATGCTACAATTTGTTAAAACTAAATAAAGGGGGTCAGCACTTTCTGTTGGAAGTTTTTCGAATTTTATGGTCTAAAAGTGTATTTTTAGGCTATGTTTGGTAACGTTCGAGAAAGAAATATTGCTATGATTCTCTCCCGAAAAAAAATAAGGTAATGATTCTCTTTTGAGTCTGTGCTTTGAGCCACAATTGAATTTGAAATTTCCACCCGGAACGCAGGCTTCAATTTTCTCCTTATATCCGCTACTGGAATTCAACATTAGTAAAGAGATAAAAACTTACTGGTCCCCTCTAGCTCGGCTGCTTTTCACTCTCGTAGCTTCGAAGCTTAAGTCTAGAAATTTTCTCGAATAAATGCCAATTCACTTATGTTTCATTTAAATTTGTTATATTAATTTCGGGAGGGGCCCGAGCCCCCTGAGCCCACCCCTTATATACGCCCTTGCGTTAAAGCTTAACCACGCAAAGATAGCGGGTGACCTCGAAGTGGAAACGGCATCCTTTATTTTATAATAGGTAGCAATAGAAAGGTCATGCAGATAATTGAAGCTTTAATAAACTAAGCAATTAAAAAAAAAAAAAAAAAGAATTTTCTCACTCGTCCTGCTTTCTTTAAATAGAAGTGATCCGTTTCCGTCTCATGATGGTCACGCGCCATCTCTCCATTGTCAAGCTTTAATATTGTCCCTGGTTGCTGTGGCGGTAAATAACTGATGATAAGTCGAATAAAACGCCGCGTCAAGCTCATCTAGAATGATGGTTTATTTCTCAAATGTAAAAGCATTTTATTATGAAATGTTTCCTGGTTCTAAGCCCATTGTCATACCTCTATTGTTTTAAGCCCGAGTTGACATTTTTTTTCACAAAGACAAAGATAGTCAAACATCAATGAGGCAACACATCTGAAGCTCAGATAACATTTTTCTTCAAGGCGACTTGAGTACACATATCTGTGTACTGTAAAAAATAGATGTTGTGTTTGCAGTACAATACAGCTAATTTTACAGTAATAAACTGTAAGATTGCCAATTTACAGCAATAACTGTAAAATTGCTAGTTTCAGTTTATTATTGTGCATTTTACACTTTTAAACTGGAACCTCTGCTGCCAGTATTATACTGTTGTTTTTGCAGCATAATACAGCTAATTTTATGGTAATATTGCTAATTTTACCATATGAACTAAAATTGCTAGTTTTACAGTGATAAACTATAAAATAGCTAATTTTACAGTTTGCTACTGCGTTTTTTACAGTTTTAAGCTGGAACCTCTGCTTCGAGTATTATACTGTTGGTTTTGCAGTATAATACAGCTAATTTTATGGTAATATTGCTAATTTTACCACATTGTTACTGCGTTTTAAGCTGAAACCTCTGCTGCCAGTATTATACTGTAAAAACAATAGCTTATTTTTTGCAGTGTGCTACCGCGCTTTCCCTTTTTGGAACCAAAATGCCGGAAGAATCATCTCTCCTTTTTTTAGGGACCATCGCTGTAACAGTCCAAAATGTGCGGAGGAGGATTGTCTTCGTAGGGACATAGAGATGTCTTTTCGGGGGAGGAGGGCCGTTGCGAAGATTTGCAGTGCAGAGACTGGGTCATAAAAACGAATGAAGTGTTTCCAGTGAGCGCCCGGGAGAGACAGATATAAAGCGGGAAATAAGGGTCTTCTTTTATCTCAGAAGTACCTTGAGTAATCGTACGGCACGGATTGAATTTAAAGAACTATTAGGGTGCCCCGTTTTAATTGAATTATTGCTCTCGTTTCATTTGTAAAGAACAGAAAAGGACTTTGAGTGTGTTGCATTGAATGGTATATGTTCAAGAAGGAACCGTATCGCAATTTTTGTTTCGTTTAACATTTGTTATGGCAATTGCATTATTTTTAGTATAACAGAAACAATACTTCTCAACTTCGTTTTAATAGTTTTATTTTAAAGTAATTTTCATTAAATAAAAAATAGTTGATTGCATCTACTTTCTTTTGGGTCTAGGCTGAATAATGACCTTCTTGGTTAACATTTGCTACTTCCAAATAATGTTTTATTGCTGAGATGTAAAAAATAACAGCTACATGATTTTTTTCTTTAAGTTTAATGTTGCTCGTTAAGTAACAGACAAAAAAAATTTTTTTAATGCCTAAAACGATGCTTAAAAGGCTTTCATTTTGAATTGAAAATAGCTAGTTATAGTGCAACTCTAGTTATTTGAGCCATGACCTTGAAAATAGTGGCCTTTTTGGGGGAATTCAGTGAAAAAGAAACGTTCTATTGCCCCAGATTTGAGTTGGAATATTTTATCCAAACTGTGTAAAAGCAACCAAATAGACAAGTTTTTAATGTTTTAGTTTTATTTTATATGACAGAAAAACAAACTTGAACATCATCGGGGGAAAAAAATGCGATACGACGAGTAGTTTTTCTTCAAAAATATTATTTTTTTTAGTTTAAGCGATGGTGACGTTATATAGCTGATGAATACGGCTGGTGACCGTTTAGCTGGAGCGAGAAGTTTGCGAATTGGCTGGAGTGGAAAAACGTTCTCTGGTATTTTACAACGCTATTTCCCAAGGTCACCGTAAATGGTAAAAATCGCCAATTAAAACTCTTCTAAAAATTAGAATATTGTTTTCGTCGCAAAAAGCTTAGAAACACCATTGCTGACACCCGTTGCAGTTTGTTGGATTGTCCTTTGACATATCTGATCTCCATAGTGAATTTATAGACTTAAACTTTTATAAAGTCATAATATATAAAAATTCCGTGTCCCTGTGTTTGTGGCCAATGGACTCCTCAGCTACTGAACCGATTTTAACCAAATTTTACACGCAGTTTCAGTTTGGTCCAACTTAAATGATAGGATAGTTTTTATCTCAATTTAGGACCGAAATATATTTGTTATTGTAAATTATGTATTTAGCTACCAGCTTTTCTGTGTTCTTGGCTAAGCCTTTTTACTAAGCCTTTTTTACACCTCCATGGATGAGCGACATAAAGTACACGTTCTGGCAGATTCTGGAGCACAGTAAACAAGTAATAATCTTTCTTAAAATATATAAAAATTACGTGTCCCTGTGTTTGTGTCCAATGGACTCCTCAGCTACTGAACCAATTTTAACCAAATTTTGCACGCAGTTTCAGTTTGGACCAACCTAAATGATAGGATAGTTTTTATCTCAATGTAGCGCCGCAATACACTGAAGTGACAAAAGTCATGGAATAGCAATATGCAAATTTTCAGATGGCAGTAGCATCGCATAGAACAGGTATAAATGCGCAGTGCTTTTACAGAGCTTTCATTTCTGTTCAAGTTATTCATGTGAAGAGGTTTTAACGTGATGGTGACCGCACGACGTGAATTAACAGACTTTGAACGCGGAATGTTAGTTGGAGCTAGACGCATGGGTCATGCCATTTCGGAAATCGTTAGAGAATTCAACATTCCCAGATCCACTGTGTCAAGAGTGTGCCGAGAGTATGAAATTTCAGGCATAACATCCCACCATGGACAGCGCAGTGGTCGACCGCCTGCACTTAAAGATCGAGACCGGCGACGTCTGCAAAGAGTCGTAAATTCTAACAGACAAGCAACACTGCGTCAAATCACCGTAGAAATCAATGTGGGACGTACAATGGACGTGTCTGCTAGAACTGTGCGGAGAAATTTGGATTTCTTGGGCTATTCCAGCAGAAGACCGACTCGAGTGCCTTTACTGACAGAACGACATCGCTTGCAGCGACTCTCGTGGGCACGTGAGCATATCGGTTGGTCCCTAGATGAATGGAAAACCGTGGCCTGTTCCGATGAGTCACGATTTCAGCTGGTAAGAGCCGATGGTAGGGTTCGAGTGTGGCGCAGACCCCACGAAGCCATGGACCCAAACTGTCAGCAAGGCACTGTTCAAGCTGGTGGTGGCTCCGTAATGGTGTGGGCTGTTTTTTCATGGCATGGACTTGGTCCTCTAGTGCGACTGGACCGAACATTGACTGGAAATGCTTATGTGCAGCTACTTGGAGATCACTTGCAGCCATTCATGGACTTCATGTACCCAAACAACGATGGGATTTTTATGGATGACAATGCGCCATGTCACCGGGCCACAACTGTTCGCAATTGGTTTGAAGAAAATTCTGGACAATTCCAACGAATGATTTGGCCACCTAGATCGCCCGACATGAATCCCATTGAGCATTTATGGGACACCATCGAGAGGTCTGTTCGTGCCCAAAATCCTGCCCCATCAAAGCTTTCACAATTATGGACGTCTATCGAGACAGCATGGCTCAAATATTCCTGCAGAAGACTTCCAACGACTTGTTGAGTCCATGCCACGTCGAGTTGTTGCACTTCGCCGGGCAAAAGGAGGGCCGACACGATATTAAGAGGTATCCCATGACTTTTGTCACTTCAGTGTATATTTTTTATTGCAAATTATCTATTTAGCTACCAGCTTTTCTGTATTCTTGGCTAAAATTCTTTAAACATACCCGGTATGCCACCACATAATCTGCGGTTAAAAATTGGCTCACCCATAGTTCTTCTGCGTAATTTAAATCCACCGAGATTATGCAATGGTACGCGTTATTTATCAAAAAAAAAAAATCACCGTGAACATTATTGAGGCAATCATTTTGACTGGCAAGTTTAAAGATGAAGTAGTTCTGTTGCCACGTATCCCAATGACACCGTCAGAATCTTCAGTACCCTTCAAAAGGCTACAGTTTCCCATTCGTTTACCTTTGGCCATGTCCATTAATGAGTCCCAAGGACAAACAATGTCAATTTGCGGTTTAGATTTAGAAAATCCATGATTGTCCTATGGGCAACTATAGGTCGCTTGCTCCCGTGTGGGAAAACCATCCAATCTATTTTTGTTTACAAGATACAGATTAACAAAGAATATTGTGCACCGATTAGTGTTGAGTTAAACTGAAATTAAAAATGCTTATAATTCAAAAAACAACAAATAATATTGGTTAATTATCTACCCTACCTACATTATTAAAAAATAAAATGTTACAATAGCAATTAGAAAATTTTTAATTAACTCAACTGTTACCACTTGAATATAATATTTCTAAGTACTAAAATGCTACATTTTTGGTTGATTTTTTGTTTCTAGCAAACGTAGGAAATTTTTGTTCGATTGTTTTCATATTTTGACCTCAAATTCATATTTATATAAAGTTGATCTCTATAACGGTAATAAAGTTTTTCGTTTCTATTGAAACATTATAGTTTAACCCATACCTTAGCGACAGCAATGCGTGGCCGGGTCAGCTAGTATATATATATATATATATTTTGAAAATTGGCAGTTTTATTTTTAGTACCTTACCTCTTTCACTTTTCAGTGCGTTTTAAAAATAATGCGTTCTTTTCAGGATCACCTGTAATAGTAAAAAATTGTTTTTTGAAAACTTTATCTTTTACATAGTGTTTAAATGGAACTCAAAGCTAAATTGGCTCAACGCTAACTCCTTCTTTTTTTAAATCAGTTTTACGCTATTAACATATACTGCTATTAACATGAATTAATAGAAAACAAATTAATTTGGGAAATATTTAAATGTAGTATTAATCTTTTTTTTTTTTTTTTCAATTAATATATCCTACTCTAATTAAAAAGTTCTGTACGCTCTCAAATTTATTACAAAGAAAATACTATTTCCCTCCAAACTAACAAACCTATAAATATTAAACACCATTTATAACAAGGTACACACTTTGAACCAAAGATATACTGCGGAACACCATAACCGAAGTAGAAATATTATTTTCAGGGAGGGACACTGCTGTGTTTAATCCAATGGCTGTATATCTCCTAAAGATTATTCCTGGCGGTATGTGTGTAAATATGGCGCAGATCGTAAAGGAGATTTACTGGGCCTTTTCCAGGATTTCGTTAAAGGAGCTCCTGAACCCAGGATTACCAAGGCTGACTTCACCCAGGATTAGCGGGAATATTTCTGTATAAATAAATGCATTTATTATGGTGGACGCATTAAGAAAAATTGTTCGCTCTTATACAAAATGTATTATTGCATGATAGTGCATAGTAATGAATTTTAAGCTTTAATAAATTAAAAGTATTACATGTCTTCGTGTATAAAATTTTTATTAACCCATTAATGCCTGACATTTATTTTTCCAAAGATATTTTGTATACTGGTTACAAACAGTGTTTAAAGGATAGGAAAAATATAAAAAAATATTTTGTAAAATATAATTGTTTTATTAAGGAAAGAAAAATCGTCCCTTAAAAATTACGATAGACTCCAGAGGGTACATACTTTTTTACTAAAATGTTTTTCTGCCTTCGATATAGTAATTAATAAGACATTTTATAAGAAGAAATAAAATCAGCAATTAACATAAACTGAGAAGCTGGGAATAACTTTGAAAACTTAGCTTTTTTTTTCTTGAGATTACGAACGACGTAAATTTTTGATAAAGATCATATTAAAGCTGCTACAGAACACATTTTACAATGGTTATGTGTTGCAATCTGTTAATAACGAATTGAAACAATACCAAGGTACTAATTGAACACTATTATTTGGTTGAAATGTTCATTTTGGGGAAATTCAGACCATTTTTTGGACCGTCCCTAAAAAGGGACGCTAGGCATTAATGGGATAATGTTGCTTAGTTTTTATCATTGTGGAAAATATAATATATTTGCAATAACATTCAGGATTTAAATGGATTTTTCAATCTGATTACTATGGAAATTATTTCATACCGGTGTTTAAATCAAATATTTATAATAAATGTGTTTTATCGTATAGTTGGTTTACTCATAAATAAGTTCAATTTATCCATATGCTACATTAAAAAAATACAAAAATTGAGTTTAAAGGTATTAAATAGATACATTTTTAAAAAAAAAGAGGAGCTTAGAAAAATTCGAACTAAAGCACTGATATGCCACAGTAAAAGCAGAATTCTTGGTTTAATATGTTGACGCTTACTGATGTCATGACGGTCAAATTCTAGAGAAAAAAAAGTTTCCGTTTCCGTTTATGCATCTGTTCAGACTATTATTGTTGTTTAGGACATATGCTACGGCACAGATCTTCAGCGCCGCTTCAGTTAGTCAATATATATTCCTGTTTTTATTTAGACCAAAATTTAGTAGAAACAGAAAGACACTTGAAACTTGACACTGGCGTAAAATCCTGAATAAGTATTTAGAAAGACACTTGTTTACTGGATTTCGTGATTGTTTCGTCTTCTTTGTGTTTCCATTTGTCGATACTAATTTATCAGTTCATTTCACGTTATCAACCCCTTATTTATAACTTCGCTGATGGTTTTAAAAATATTTTTGCCGTACAAAACTTACAGATATGCACTTGAAACAAAAACAATAATAACAATAACGTTCCTGCACAAAAAGGGTCACTAGGTGTCTGACATCAACCATTAACATAGCTAGAAAACACTGCTAAAACGTCTGCTGAAAGGCAGTGCTGTTGCTGAAATCAACCTAAAATCTTTCTGAAAAATTAAGAAATCTTTTCACTAATTTCAGAGCTGATTCTGATAATTTATACGCAGAAAAGCAAAATTTACGCGTGCAAAATATTTAAAATTCAATTTTCACATCGAAAATCTTGCTTTTGTCAGCAGGTTAATGTGTGCTAACACCAGTTTTGTGTTTAAAAAAAGAAGAAAAGAAACGGTATACACAACATACTTAGGTGCCATTTGCAAAAAGGAAGGTATTTTTTACAAAATAATTGAGCATTTTTTGAGAAACATCTTTTCTGTTGCAATAATTGAAAAAAAGAAGAAGGAAAAAAAAACAGTAAAATTGAAAAAAATGGGCTCCTTTTCGACAGCTGATGGCCCAAAAAAATTTCTTCTCTTCTGATCGAAATAATATTTCAATATTGCACAGAATAAGAGACACATTATTAAACAAAAAAAACTTTTAGATAGTCGCAATTTTACTTTCGGTCTTCGTTCTGCCTTAGATTTAAACAGGATGACAACTAAACACATTCTGTGAAATCGGCATTTAAGCGCTTGTTAAAATAATGTGTATTTAGATTTTTTTCACATTTTTCGAACACCACTCAAAATTAAGAACGTGCCTTTTTAATGTTGCACAAATATGTTACAGATGCTTTTCATCTGAGGAATAAAGGTTTACTTATATTCATTTATTCATATTTGTAATTCATTTATGGATACATATTGTCCGTGCACTGACTTCAGAAATTTTGCAGTTAGCTCCGACAGTGTTTGAAGAATAATTAAGCAGGGACAAAAAGATTTTAAAAAGTTTTTGCATATTGTTTCGCACGGTGGTTCAAAAATAGACGATATTTAGTTGAAACATACAATAATAAAGTTGCATATGTTATAAGAAATATTCTTTAAAATTCCTAGATAAATACAGTGAACTTTCACTTATGTGCCGGCCCAGGAGACCGACAGAAAAAGACGCATAAGTGAGAGAGACGTATAAGTGAACAAGCCCCTTTAAAGGACAAAAACCCAACATAGGCTCCAATGAGAGAATGAATAAGAATGTTTTTTTTGACAAGGGACATATTACTATGGTTTGGCAATTACTGTAACGTAACTAAAATGATAAAGAGTAAACAAAAATTGTAGCATACCTAATCACAAACTGTTCCCTTTAAAACGATCCATAATAGGTAATTGTCCCTCTCCAAACTCTAGTTCATGCGGAAAAAACGCCTTCCGTGAGCAATAAAGGCGAAAGATTGAAGAGGAAAGTGAAGAAAAAAATGCTTATTTTTTAAGGAAAAAAAATTTTTTTTTGACATTTTACGGAACATTCGGCGCATAAGTGAAATATTTATCTTTAGAGCAACGCTTAAACGAATGATGCTATCATTATTTTGCTATGGAGTGTGCTGGGACCATTAAAAATCGTCGTGAAAAAGTGAAAAAGGCGCATAAATGAGGCGGTGTATAAGTGAGAGTTCACTGTATAATTCTTAAACGAATTTGGTTTGATAGAAATCCTTTATCGATATGAGTCCTAGATATTGTATAATGACATTTATAAAAAGGACACTACAACTAGAGCAAGTCAGTAAAATTTCTTGCTTATTTTTCGGAAGCGTTCATTAAAAACGTTCATCATGATTACTATTAGTGTCACTGTTCTGCTGCGCTTAAAACGATGGATTTATTATTTGACTAGCAAAAATACCCGGCGTTGCCTGGGCCAGTAAAAATATTGAGAAACAATTTATAATCGCCTTTTTTTTTCCTAAACTAAAAGAACTCAAAACGTACCGCTTTGACGATTTAAAATGTCGCTAAATTTGCGGTAACTGTTTTGGGATACCTAGGATAACTTTGCTCCTCTCCCTACTTTATGAAAATATGCTTAGGTATTATAAAGTCAGTAATTTTTGTCAAAGAAAAATTGTCATTTAATGCTGAGAAAATATTACTGACCATGAAATGACGCTAAAAGTTTTTGTCCTAAGCGATTTCGAAATTAGTAGGGAGCATTTGACAATTATTTGTGCGAAAAACACAAATTAATGGTAGTTTTAGTTTTGGGGTTTGATTAATTTCGTATGCGGATTACTTTACGCTTTGACGTAAGTTTTAAAAGTTTATTAATGACAACGTACGGAATCGGCAAAAAAAAAAAAAAAAAACCTGAACTTTTCTTCAACTGTGGGAATATTATCTCGATGATTAAGATTTTGGCGCAGTTTACAAATATCAGACAACAATCGTTTTATTTTAGTTATATCGTGTAAGAAGCAAAGTATTATTACATAGTCTTTGGCGCCAAAACTGGCGTCCGTTGAAAAATTACCCATAATCTTAGTTATAATATTCTTGCAACAAATTCGGCAAGATACCTGTTCGATTGTATTCTAAGTGACCAATTGTAAGTACCCGCCCAGTCAGCGCAAACAAATTTTTAAAAATACCGTAAAATTGTATTTTTTATCCGTTACCCGATTAAGCAGGACCGACAAATTTACGAAACTTGTGAAAATAATTGATACAGTGAACAATTTACTAATAAAGGAATACAATTTATTCTAAAAAAATAATATTTTCACGCAGCAATGCACATTAAGAAACACATTGCTTAAGGATAAATATTCTACTTATACAACTAAGACTACAAAACGTTTTAAATACAAATCCTGGTAAAAGCCTGGATATTCCCCATGAAGCTGGAAAAAAAACCTTCATGATTTGACTTGAGAAAAGATTTGAACATTAAATACGGAAAGAAGAAACGATGCTCGCAATTTTAGCTTGCGACAGGGAGTTGAGATGATACACTAAATACTGAATTAGTCTGTTGGAAGCCTTCGCGGATTTATGCGAAAAAAGTGCTTAAATTGGAATGAAAAAAGCGCTACTGATCGAACTTTTTCGAATATCGTTAAAATTTATAGCCTATGTGTTATTCTGATGTGTAAGCTACATTACTACCATTACTACATACTACCATACATCCATCCATACATCCATACAAACTTTCGCATATATAATAGTAGTAAGATTACGTATTGCGAATATGTAAAAGTACGCTTTGCATGCAAATTGTAGTTTTTTTTTTTTTTTTGCCCATAAGTTTTTTAGAGAGATAAAACATGGTCAACATAGATGCCCATAACTTATTTAGAACTTCCTATTTCTTTGAAAAAATGATCATCAAAATTGTACCAGAAATGAAAAATTGGGGATAGACGAAAAAAAGAAATGTGCAGTGCTTGAACTGACACATCCTCCTTCTTTTAGAATTCAGTAAAAAGTTTATTTTCATTTTTCCATCAGAGCTAAATACACTCCATAAGAATTCCACAAATGCATATGGAGTATTACTGAAACATTTCCGAAAAATATCTTCCTCCCCCGCCTCTCTGAGACAAAAAATCCTTTCTGGCGCTGCCATATGTTTCAATATTGTTCTTCTAATTATGATGAATAATTTAAAATGACAACAGAAAGTCCGATAATGAAAAAAGCATTCCCGGGAAAAACAAACACGGTCGGGATATGCGGGTGAAAACTGACCTTATGCTACTGCATCTTTAAAATAATAATCATCAAAATTAGTTCAGCAGTGAAAAATTAGAGATGGAAAAAAAAAATGCAGCGTTAGAAGCAACATCCACCTCCTTTTTGAATTCAGTAAAAAAAATTAACTTCAATTTTTTCAGCCAGAGCTAAAGCCACATAAGAATCCCACAAACGCATGTGAAGAACAACTGAAACAATTCCGAACTTGATCTTACGTCAAACTTCTTTTTAATTTAAAAAATGAATTTCCATTTTTTTCCAACCAGATAAAACCACCATAGGAATTACACAAATGTATATGAAGAACTGCTGAAACATTTCTGAAAAATATCCACCATCCCTACTCCTCTGGAGGCTCCCAATATGTTTCAATATTGTTCTTCTAATTACGATGAATAACTTAAAACAACAACAGAAAGTCCGAGAGGGGAAAAATTTCTCCAGTTAAAAACAAACAGGGTAGGGATTTGTGGAAGAAAAATGCCCGTATAATGCTTTATCTAAAAATAATAACCATCAAAATTAGTCCAGCAATGAAAAATTGGTTATGGACAAAAAAATGTCCACAGTGTTAGAACTAACATCCACTTTTTTTTATACAGTAAAAAAAAATTCCTTTTTTTCAACCAGAGCTAAAGCCACGTACGAATCCTATCAATCCATATGAAGAACTACTGAAACATTTTCGAAAAATATCTTTCGCCCCTGTGGGACAAAAAATCCCTTCTGGTGCTCCCATATGTTTCAATATTGTTCTTCTAATTACGATGAATAATTTAAAACGACAACAGAAAGTCCGAAAGGGGGAAAAAACCTTCCCGGGAAAAACAAACACGGTCGGGGAAAAATGCGGGAGAAAAATGCCCGTATGCACCGCTAGAGTCACCGCGATTATAAAAGCCAAAGCGAAACTCCCACAACAGCCAGTGCAGCTCCTGGCGCATGCACAAACGGGTGTGTATCCAGACCCCCACGCGCACACGGGATTCCAAGAATCGAACTGAAGTCACGTTTCAGGCGATTTGTTTTTACCTAGCGTTGCCGCTGCACTGCAATACCAGGAGAGTTGAACTTGAACTCTGAAGCATTGTAAAATGAGTTGAAGAAACTGTTGCATGGTTTGCTTAGTTGGTTGATTATGATGTGTTTTGAGGACAATGTGAATTATTGAAAAACTTGGTGTCTTTATTGATATTGCCGTCAGAATTTGAAAAAAAAAAAAAAATGAAGCCGCTACATTCGGTACTGTCACTGTATTTCGGTGATGACTTCTGTTCAAAAGGGATTTTTGCAGTTGTTGTGTTTGTGATGATCGCCCAATCAAGTTTTGCTGCTAGAAGTAGAGGACGCATGCATGGTAAGAGTAATAATAATGCTTTTGGTTTCATTATTTATTTGTAACAGATTTGCTTCCTTGTGCTACAACTCCCAGAAACTTAAAAATTCGAAAGCTTTTATGCATTATAGTAAATCTTTCATAGAAAATATATTATATCTGCTGCTAATGAAACAACACATAATTTTATATCTCTAGGTTCTGTGTATATTTTTTGTGTTTTGCTAATCATTTTGAAAAAAAAATGTTATGACAAATTGTTCATCAGCCTTAATTTTCTAAAACATTATTTTCCCCTGCGAAAATAGCGTCAAGTAATCATAATATTTGTTCGTACACGGTTTGTTTATTGCATTCTAGTCAATTCGCAAAGCTTTCTCACCATATACGGTATCTATTAGTTTAAAAGACCGAAACCTGGTAATTATCGACAGTCACTAATAATTGTAAACTTTCACATTAGAAAGACACTGATGGAATTTTGATTGAATATTTCTGATGAAACACAGGTGAATCTTGACATAATCCGATATGTGTCTCTCAGAAAAACGTAAATACATATCTAAAGCAAATCACGTTGATATTTCTGTGCAAATGTTATCGATTTGTAACCAACAAGCTGGTTTGGCAAAATTTATCTTTTTCAAGTACAGTGCATATGCAAAACTACAATATAATGTTTTGAATGGGTGCGAACACACCAAGCAATTTGGTAAGACTTCCCCAAATTTAAATCTTGTAGAAACGGTATCAATTCTACAAAATAGGTTACATACGGTTATTGTAATTTATATATTTTTGTTAAATTAATGCAGTGAAGGAATATTTTTTATTAAAATGCATTTTACTCTTATAACTTCTTTTCCATTTTTTTTTTTTTTAATTTACCTAACTTTATATGCTTCATTATCGTTCGTTCCGGAGAGGCATCTTTTTCTCGACCGAAACATATACGAAGTCTAATTCAAGGTCAAGGAAAGGTTTTCTTTCCCTCTGGAACGTTTTCATGTTTACAATCAATATTTTACTTCACTGTAGTTGGTTGCTTGGGAAAAAATAGCTTTTGGCAAATACTAACTAAATAAGTTTTCAGTACTTATGACATTCTTTGAACTTGCTAATATTGCACTTAACCAACATTAAACCTAACTTAACCACAAACCTTGCACTTAAAATACTTACTGTTTAAATCATCGTTTGAGGTAACTAATACTTCCAAAAGCCGGGGAGGGGGTATGCTAAAATATTAGCTTGATTTCCAAAATTTTGCAAATATAAAATCGGCATTCTCGACAGCGAAGCAATGGTTTAAACAGTAAACTTCACCACTAGAAGTTATAGAGCCCATTAAAAAAAGAAAGAAAAAACTTACGAACAGATTCAACGTTAAGATAGAAGCGTGAGGGTAAATTAGCTTGATTTCCAAAATTTTGCAAATATAAAATCGGCATTCTCGACAGCGAAGCAGTGGTTTAAACAGTAAACTTTACAACTAGAAGCCTATTAAAAAAGAAAGAAAAGACTTACGAACAGATTCAACA
This sequence comes from Uloborus plumipes, assembly GCA_038373865.1. Classification (NCBI taxonomy): domain Eukaryota; kingdom Metazoa; phylum Arthropoda; class Arachnida; order Araneae; family Uloboridae; genus Uloborus; species Uloborus plumipes. The sequence continues at coordinate 159,787 of JAXGGA010001016.1, forward strand.
TTAAAATAGAATTGTATTTTTTTCCGCTCGAATTGAGCACCTGAAATCGTATGTAATAGCTAGGGGTAAGACTACATATATACATTTTGGATAAGATGCCGTAGCTATTCGACACGTCCTAGAGAAGAAATGATCCTATCCGGCACACAAACCTAGAAAAATACACCGAAACGTTAGGAAAATATGATTCTATAAAATACATTGTATGCAGTAGTTGGCTTCCTACATCATGTACAGCATCTTACCCCTAGCGCTATTCGTATGTCGGCATTTTACCCCAAGATTAGGAAAATAAATTATTAAGATTTTCAAGTATAAAGGATTTATTATTACAATATGCAAAGTATCAACATAAAAAGAAAACTCGAGAAACAATAGTTTGTACCTGTTGCTGCGGGCGTGACCGTACAGTGACGATTTTACCACATACGAATCATTATCATTTAACTACAAAAGCACTTTCAGCAAAATTGATACTTCATATTATAATACATAAATTGTTTCTTTCATTTCAATATGTCGAAATCAAAATCCAAATCGTGTAGTTCCGTAAATACACTGCTCAAAACAATTAGGGGAGCAAAGCAAAAAAGTGAAGAAAACTGTGCAAGACAACCACAGATTGGCGTACAATGGATAGTACGCGTGTATCAATGCACAATACAGGAAAAAAGACCTAAAAATATTGGAACTAATCTTTAATTCTTTGAAAATGAGGAAAAAACATGAAAAGGTGGTTTTAGGCAACATTTACATGTAAAAGATGAAAAAAAAGGTACTGTTTAGACATGTTGCATGTGTTTTAAAAAGGCGTGTGGTCTCCTTGAACAGCTAAAACTGCTGCACACCTGTTTGGCATGGATGCGATAAGCTTATGGGTCTGAATTTGGGAAGTACTGTTCCACTCCTCAAGAAGTGCAATCTCCAAGTCTCGGACAGTAACAGGCGACCTTTGTCACTCAGCAATGCATTGTCCGAGCATGTCCCAAACATGATTGATTGGATTCAGGTCAGTAGAGCACGCTGGCCATTCCATACGCTGTATTTTTTCAGCTTCAAGCATGTTCACCACCAGACGAGCTCTCTGCGGTCGAGCAATATCGTTTTGAAAAACAAAGGAATATCCAATAGCTCCAGCGTGAGGGATGACATGAGGTCTCAGTATCTCGTCTGCATACCTTTGGCCCGTCAAAGTGCCATTCCAAATGATATGCAGGTCAGTATGTCCACCTATGCTGATTCCACCGCATACCATCCAACCAGCTCATCTGTTTTGTGACCTTTCACGAACGAATGCGGGGTTATTTCGAGTGCCCCTGTCCCTCCATACCAGAACAAGTCCGTTGTCACTCTCCAGACTGAATTGCAACCCCTCTGTAAACAGCACTTGGCTCCAACCATGTTGCTCCCAATTTCGATGTTCAGCAGTCCGTCTTCTTCGGGCCACACAGTGGCGTGGGGTCAACAAAAGGCAGACCATTGGCCTACGTGCATAGAGCCCTCCCTCATGAAGCCCTTTACGTATTGTTTGACTGGACACCCTTCGTCCTATTGCCAAGAGCAACTGCCTTTGCAGATGCTTAGCATTCTCTATTCTGTTTCGACGGGCTGTTAACCGTATATACCGGTCATCAGTTGCTGTAGTGGCGCGTGGCCGACCTTGCCCTAATCGACGTCTAACATTTCCTGTTTCTTGGAATCGATTCCACAGCCTTGCAACACTTCTGACGACTCCAACATCATCCGCGACACTACGTTGTGTTTGCCCGGATTCCAGCCTGCCTATAACACGCCATGGCATGGATTCCGGTAAATCACGTTGTTGAGACATTCTCAAGTAACCTTGTCTTCAAAAAAAAAATTAAAAAAACTACTGCGCAATCGAATTTCACAGTTGCGGCAATAAAACGGACGCTTCTGCAACATCCCGATTTCCGCACTTATCTCCTTTTTCTGGTTTTTGGCCTCATTAACTTTAATTTGTTCATAAAATTCTCTTCTTCCGTTTCCTGGTAGGCTTTAAATTAGGAACGATTCATTTTATGTTATTTATTGGTATACATCTTTGCATAATTTTGCTAAAACCAGGTGCTCCCCTAATTGTATTGAGCAGTGTATATGCGTAAAAGGATTAAGCACTATTCAAGAAAATACTTTTTTTTTAACGTAGAGGAACGTGGTGTTTTCGGTAGCCTTGTATTAAATTTTAGCTAAATAGAATTTTCCTCAAATTTCTTTATACAAATAGTGTGCTAAACAAAAGGTACATTTCAGAAAACGCAAAGAACAATGTTTGCAATATTTTATTTACCTTCCTTTAAATGCATAGTAAGAGTGACAGGCACATTGGGAAAAAAAAACAATGTATGAAGTGACTTATTTTTACATCACTGATATCCAAGCACCTAACAAACAACTTATTGAAAGAGTTAAACAAGAAGTTCTGTCAAGAACTAAACGAGCCTACTTTCCCGTACATCGACATCGGCATTCTAGCATCTGATCAATATTCTCTTGAATATCTGAAACTGAAAATTATGTCAAACATACCTTTATAGCACTTAAAGCTGATTTCTAAAAGCAAAATATAACCCTCTCATCAGATGAAATGAACACGTAAAAAGTAAATAAACGAGTAAATAAAGTTTTGTCGCACCTTTTAAAGAATGTAACTGTTATAGTTCTTCCGTAGAAAAATTTCACAATCGTTTTCAAAAGAAAAAAATAATAAATAAAATAAAAGTACAAAGAACATCAAAACACATTTTATCAAAGAAAGAAAAAAAACCTCGTTCGTTAATAAAATGTCTCGAATTTTATTTTTAATCCGTTGCCAGTTGTTAAATATAAATAAAGAATAAAATGCTCTCGTGAATGAAAAATTTTTGTAAACAAAAAAAAATCGTCTGCCAAAAAAAAATAATAAAAATAATAATAATAAATTAAACAAAAAAAATGAATAAATAAACAAAAAATCGTCTGCCCAGTCAGTCATTTTTTTCTGAGCCTGCATTTCCGCCATGTTTGCGGAGTCGGAGTCGGAATCAGAGTCCTCACAGAAGATTTTTCAGAAAAGTACTTTACATACATTTTTTATCAAAACCGTTTTCTTACAAAGTTAGTTTGAAGGAAATCCGCCTTTAAGTTCAGAATCAACATTCAATTTAAATTTCCCAGTAGGCGCTCATGTTAAAATTTTTTCTGAACGGTTCATCATTGAACGAAAAATGGTTCAAATTGAAAAGTGAAATATGGGAATGAGTCTCTCCGAGATCTTTCGAACAAAAAAAGTTTATTCAATTCGGACGGTTCACTTAAAAGTTATTAGGTGGAGAAAGGTTGCTTGAACGGTTCAATGTTGAACGAAAAAATGTTCAAATTGAAAATTTAAATACGGTAATGAAGTATCCTTGCCGAGATCTTTCGAACAAAAAAAAGTTTGTTTAAATCGGACTGTTCACTCAAAAGTTATTAGGGGTGAGAGCTTGTTTGAACGGTTCAATGTTGAACGAAAAATTGTTCAAATCGAAAATGTAGATACGGGAATGAAGTATCCTTGAAAAGATCTTTCGAACAAAAAAAAGTTTGTTCAAATCGGACTGTTAACTAAAAAGTTAGTATCGCGGGACAGGTTGTTTGAACGGCTCAAAGTTGAACCAAAAATTGTTCAAATCGAAAAATCAAATATGAGAATGAGCTGTACTCGCCGAGATCTTTCCAACAAAAAAAAGTTCGTTCAAATCGGAATGTTCATTCAAAAGTTATTAGGGGGGGGCAGACAGACAGACCGACAGACCGACCGACTGACACACAAATTCCCCATCTCAATACCCTACTTTCAAATTTTTAATTTTTCGATATTTATTTCATTTTTTTTTTGTTTCTTTTTGACTTTGTTTTGGACTTGGCGATATTTTTTGAACTTGGCGATATTTTTTGGACTTGGCGATATTTTTTAGATGCATTAAGCCTCTTTTAATACTTTTTTCGTCTTTTTTTTAACGGGAAAGTAGGCTAAAAATAATTAATACTATAATGCTAAAGCGAATTGAAATGTTAAAAGCTATGTTTTTCGCACATCGTGGTGATAAATTATTTTTTAGTTAGGCCTTTTTAAAAACATAAACTTAAAACTTTTTTGTTTAAAAAAACTATTTTTTGATTTTTAGTACTGTGCACGGAAATTTGTAGCCAATTTTAAATACTTCAAAGGATAGCATTAAATTTACATTTTCCAGCACTTACATCTAAAAGTCGCTAATGTGTAATGTCCCTTGCATATATAAATTGCCCTACTTATTTATATATTGCTTTAAAAATGTGGGACATTTACATAAATTATTATTTAACAGTGGCCATGACCAACAATGAATTTTCAATTAAAGGTGTGCCTATATTTTAGCATGACCTTAGTTTATAACAAAAATTCAAACACTTTATTATATTCTTATATTCTTTTTAAAAATTCAGGCACATTTTATTGCAATTGTGAACAAATATTGATTTAAATGCCAGAATCGAAACATTCTAGCTTTTTTATTGCTTTATCATTCACGTTCTTATTGCCTAGGAACAATGGAACACATTTTAGATGATGCAGTAAAGTTAAAGGTTCCTATAGACATTTAACTTAAATGTATGCTAGCATTTTTTGACCGTTATATTATTAGTGAATTCGTGTAAAAATATTGATTTAAATGTTTATAAAACAAAAATAAAACGTTTATAAAGTAATTTGATACAAGAATATTGCATTGTCATTAAGTCTGAGTGTGTATACCAAATGTCAAAAGAATTCGATCACTGAAAGTAGGTAAAAATTAAGTTGCAAGATTAAGAGACATACACCAAACCAAGTTAATAAAAGCATGGCCAGGAATGCATTTCATGAATTTAAAATGATTTTCGATGGAATATTAATTTTACTCTGTGTATTTTATATAGCTCAAAATCTTAATTTTGTTTTAAGGAAATCTGCGGATTTTTTGCATGTTATTCATTACCCCCTTTTTTTCTGCTCACTACAGCGCAATTTTTCCTTTGTTATTACATAACGGAATTTTCTTTAAGTTTCTAATGTCTAGTGGCATCAAATCAAAATTTTGGCTTAAAAGATACTATGTGATTGAGCTAAAATCTTAACTAGCGCATTTATTTATCAATTGGTATAATTTATTCATCACCTATATTAGTATACATAGGATGACAATTGCAATAAAAGATGTCTGAATTCTTGAATCGAGTATATAAATATAATAAATTGCTTGCATTTTTGTTAATTTTTGCACCATTTTAAATTTTGAGAAAATATTCGCAGGGTAGTTTTATTTATTTATTTATTTACTTCATTTATTTATTTAGCTACTTTTGCATATTATCAAAATCAATAACCGTGCTATACCAGAATCGAAACATTCTGTTTTTTTTATTGCGTTACTATTGAACAGAGCTGTACTTAAAATAATACCGTAATTAATTTATTGCATACCGTGTTTTGTGATTTTTATTTAGATTAATAATTTATACTACCTATCATAGCAGGAACCAAGACCAGCGTTTAGGTTGGTTGGTTGTTTAGGGTTTTTTGTTACAAGAGCCTTCCTAGGCTATACTGCGCCACCTGCGTTTAGGTGTTTCGTTACTAGTTTCTGCACTTACGTAACCTTTTCAGTTTTACGCCTGTTAAAAGCAGTATGGCACTTGTTTCTAGCTCAATAATTATTTTTTTTTATTTATTTACCTATTTATTTTTTTTTTCTGAACAATCTGTAGAAATAATAAATTTTCGCGAAAAAGGGTCTACGCTGCAAAAACTGCTTTAAAATGTCTAATTACTCTAAAGACTTTCTAAAACTAAAAAGTACACATTAAGTTATAGCCAGAGGGCTGATTGGTAGGCAGTGATTGGGTCATTTATTTCAATGAGACATGTATCTGTTAAATTAATTATTACCAGCACACCACCCAGACTTCTATGCTTTGTTGAACATGCGTTCTAATTTTTCTTCGCACGCGACCACGTATTCGTAGCAGAGAAAGTAAGATTAACTCTAGGTCAAAAGGAAATGAGGAAACTTCGCTCTGAAATATTTTCTGTTCAATTCAATGCGGGAAAGCCAAACACATCGTCAGTATTTCTAGACTATTGACAACTTGTTTCAAGCTTTCGTTTAGTGCCTACCTATCACATTTTTAATTTGCTTTATTGTTGAGTCAATCCGTATTACTTACTTAATATTAGCCTTATACTTGGGCTTTTTTTAGTAAATGTAACATCATTTTTGGTATTTGATCAAAAACAGTTCAAAGAGGTTGATCAATAAGAATTACCCGGTAATGGAAAAAATGAAACATTTTCAACTTCAAATAAATTTATCGGTAAAAGTTAATTGATGTTCTTCAAGATATGAAGGTTTATCAGTAGACCTAAGTATTTAAATATTTAGTTAGCTGCCAATCCTGGTATACTCAATTAGTTTACTGGACACTATCATTTGTAACCATTTTATCTCAAACTATATTTTGTTGAAACAAAGAGGCAAGCTGTGGAAGAAAATATTGGCATGTGTAAACTAACAACAATTTTATTTAGTTGCATTTCTATCTTTCCTTTGACACCACCAATGCGCATTCTAACAATTTACCCAAGAGTTTGCGAATTCTTAACCCATTAATGCCTGACACATTTTTTTCAAAGATATTTTGTATACTGGTTAGAAACAGTGTTTAATGGACAGGACAAATAATGAAAAAAGAATGTAATTTTTTTTTATTAAGAAAAGAAAAATCGTCCCTTAAAAGTTACGATAGACTCCAGAGGGTACATACTTTTTTTACTAATTTTTTTTTTTTCTGCCTACGATATAATATTTCAAAAGACATTTTTAAAGAACAAATAAAATCAGCAATTAACATAAACTGGGAAGCTGGGAATAACTTTGAAAACTCAGCTTTTTTTCTTCAGATTGAGAATGACGTAATTTTTGATAAAGATCATATTAAAACGGCTACAGAACACACTTCACAATGATTATGTGCTGCAATCTGTTAATAACGAATTGAAACAATACCAAGGTATTAATTGAACACTATTCTTTGGTTGAAATGTTCATTTTGGGGAAATTCAAAACCTTTTTTGAACCGTCCCTAAAAAGGGATGCTAGGCATTAATAGGTTAAGAAGTGTTGTTCTTAAAGAGGTGCTGTAGAAAAGTAAAATAAATAATGATTTTTTTTAATCTATTGATGCTATGGAAAACTATGTGAGAAATTAGAAACATTTTTACTTTTATGACAAAAGTATGCAAAGTCCGTAATTAAGCTTTTCCCATACACACGTGCTGAGCTATTATCTCTCACGTTTGAATAATTGTGACACATTTTGAAATACTTTTCGAATAGCCTGTTTTGAATTAGAATCTATCAATATGCTCTTGTGTAAAAAAAGATCTTTGATTTAATGATTAAAACGTTATTCAAGTTTCGCTGTCGAGAATATTTTCGCTAATTGATTAACACGTTTCAAATACTTTAAGTTTTTAAACCGTTCTTGAGTTGGAATTCCTTTCACGAATCAATTAATTTAAGACACATAAATCATTCCTTGGCTGATAATATGACAGTTGAAATTATTAACCGATAATTAATGCGTTGCTAAGCTCTCATAGAGCATCAAGAAGTTTCTTAGAAAAGGGGAAAAAGTAAAGAGCTAACGTTCTTCTACTTCGGCAATACTTATTTTAATTTATTAATTCTAATGAATGTAATTTGAAAGTAATTATCAGAACGTAATTCTGTCGTGCGAGTTTTAAATTGAATGCACTTTAAAAAGAAATTTAATGGCAGTGAGCTAAAATATTTTTAGAAATTTAAAAAGGTAACGCTATCAAAGTTATATAAAATCAGTTATTTTTTTGCGCACGTAAGTAGAAAAGTAAAACTTTTAAAAAGTTTGAATTTCCTTCAATACATTATTTAAATAAATATTATCTGATGCTTGGAAGCATACTAAAATTATTCCTGTTTTTAAAGCAGGAAATAAAAATGATTGCAGAAATTATCGCCCCATTTGCTATTTTGAGCCCTTTTTCTAAAGTTTTTGAAACAATTATATATAAAAAGCTCTTTTGTCAAGTTAAAAATTTAATCTCACCTGCTCAGCATGGTTTTTTCCCCAAACGTTCTACGAGTACCAATTTGTTTTGTTTAACTAATAAAATAATTTCTTCATTTGTAAGTGGTAGTCAACTTGATGTTGTTTATACTGATTTCGCAAAAGCGTTTGATGTGGTTGACTTCGGTATTCTTTTGCGGAAATTGAACTACATTGGCTTTCACATTAATCTTACTGACTGGTTCTTTTCATATTTAAGTTGTCGTATGTTATGTGTTTATATTAATGGTGCTATTTCTGATGATTTTACTAATACTTCTGGCGTGCCGCAAGGCTCTAATTTAGGACCTTTGCTTTTTATTTTATTCATTAACGATATATGTAATATTTTTCAACATTGTGATTACCTTCTTTTTGCCGATGATTTGAAACTTTTCAGAGACATTCGTACTGCCGCAAATGTTACTCTTTTACAAATCGATTTGGATAATTTGCACCAGTGGTGCATTCAAAATAAGCTTTTTTTGAATATTAGTAAATGCAATATTATGAGTTATAGTCGTAGATCTGAGCCATTCATTCATTCGTATCAAATTGCTAAACAGTGTTTGTCGCGTCTTGACTTTATTAAGGATCTGGGGGTTATTTTTAGTACTAAGCTTGATTTTACACTACACATCAACAACATCGTTTCTAATGCTTATAGGGTTCTTGGTTTTCTTAAACGAAAGACTAAAGATTTTTCTAATGAGCAAGCAATTAAAACACTTTATTTTTGCCTTGTGCGCTCCAAACTGGAATACTGTAGTCTTATTTGGGATCCCTACTACAATAACAAAATTAAAATTATTGAGCAAATTCAATCCGAATTTATTTTTTATTTGTGTTACAGAACCCATAACCATGATTTATTGACGTATTCATACTCTAATTTATACAATATTTATCATGTTCCAAACCTTAAGTCACGCCGTGAACTTTTGTGTCTTCTTTTTTTTTTATAAAGCACTTAACAATCTAATTGACTGCTCAGACATTATTAATTCTATCCATTTTGCGGTTCCAAATAGAACTCTTAGGAGTCATCTGTGTTTTACAAATATTTTTACAAAGTTTAATTACGTTGATAATTTTTGCCTTTTTAAATTTTACAAACTTTTTAACTTTCATTGTCGCGTTTTAGATATTTTTAATATGTCTTTTAATAATTTTAAGTCTATTTGTTTAAAAATTTTAAATGTGTAATTTGTTTTAATTCGTTTGTCGTCTTTTAAATTTTTACAAAATTTTAACTCCTTGTCGTGTCTCAGATATTTTAAACCTGCCTTTTATTTGTTTTAAGTCTATATGTTTCAATATTTTTAATGTATAATTTGTTTTATATGTACTTGTTTTACTTGCCACTGTAACTGGATTTGTCTGTAGTGCGCAATACTTTAAATAAATAAATAAATAAATAAATAAATTATAATTTGTAACAAAAAAAAAGCATGTGACAGTTAACATGCGTAATTAAAGATGCGTACGTTTTAATTATCTGAAGTAAATTGATAAAACATGTGTTTTTAGGTTTTATTTCACATTGAAACATGAAATTCATTTATCAAGTATATCATAAGTCATGAAAAAAATATATTTATTTGTAAATAGTTATTTGTGAATGTTTGTATCCACTTTGTACATAGTCAATTATAATTATGAAACGTTTTTAAAATTCTGTTTAGGAAACTTCCATTATAGAAAGAAATATCAAGTCCCTTTAATTGTGAAGATTTATAGAAAAACGATGCATTGATGTAGTTACTTCGACTTGCAGAAAAACTGCAGCATTCCCAAGTAGCATCAACTCATCGGATTTTGCCCGGCTGATCATCGAACTCCTCGTAAACTGATCCCGTAACGCACGATGACATCGTTCTGATCAGTATCCGAGCACGGTTTTCGATGAGCTACTTTTCATCGGAAAGCGATATCCTTCCGACCAACTTTCCCGATGAAAATAAGCCGAGCATTCGAAATTGATCCTAAATTCATCAGCACGGGAGTGCACTGCTCGTAAATTGCTCCAAATCTCATGGTATTTCGAGCAAAAAGTCATAGGATTTTGTTGCTCGGATTCTGTTTGGCCGATGAGACATATCGGAGCAATTTCCGATGAGAACTCATCGGAATCCGATCATCGGCCGATGAGAATTTCATCTGGTTTCGATGAATGGCCGATTATCGGCCGATGAAATTATGCTGCTAGGGTTAATTCCAAGACAAAATAAAAAAAATAATAAGTAGAACATGGTTTAGTCTCAAAAGTTAGGAAAAAAAAATCCATGATGTTCAAAATAAAGAAAAAAAAAAAGGATGCATGATATACATTGCACAGAAATATCCATAGACCAACCTCTTTGCGTATTGTTTGTTAAACTATGCAAAAAACAAAAAAATATATATATCTCTCTCTCTCTCTCTCTCTCTCTCTCTCTCTCTCTCTCTCTCTCTCTCTCTCTCTCTCTCTATATATATATATATATATATATATATATATATATATATATATAAATATATATATATAATATATATATATAAAGCTCCAAATAAAGCTTGATTATAGCATCTGGGAAATTTATAGTTGCATGTTACCAAGTCTTATTACGTGTTACAAATGCATTGGCCAATTTTTATTGCCAGTTAGCAGAAATTCATTGGAGTGCCTTAAAGAAAATTAGCAATTCAAACAGCTATCATGTGATACATTCCAACTTCATACCAGATATTTGAAGATTCTACTACTTCTTTAAACTTTACAAATATTTTCTAATGTTTCTCTACAAATATTTATGTAACTTTGTTACTCAGCACTTTTTTTTCTATAAGTGAAAGTTTAATAGCTTGAGAGCCTTTAACATTACAGGATCAATTATTGAAGCACAAAAATTGCATAAAATTAAAAATAAACAATTTGGACAACTCAAAGCTTAGATTTTTTTGTTATTTTTTCCGCTCTCTTTTTATTAATCTCATTCGCACTACAAAAAAAGTCACTCAGTTACAGTTTGGCATGAAACAGTTGTCGTAAATAAAGTTTATTAGATTACTAATTCATCATTTATTAAAAAAGAGATAGAGTAAAACGAAATCCTTGAAAGCTTTAAGTGTTCTTATACATGCATCTACGTCTGACTGCTAACCGTTGTTGAAGTAGCATATGTCATAGATACAAGCATGCATAGTGCATACGTTTCTTTGAAATATGGTTTTTGGAGGGAAGCCGAAAGCTACTCTGGTTGTGAAGAACATACAGTGTGGCCCAGAAGTCACTTTATATTTTGAAAATTAAATAACTTTTTCCTAAATGACTGTATTTAATTCTTTTTTATTACTTAACTATAATTTTACTGTAAACTTATCCATGCCAAACATTTCCAGGGATTATATTTTTTAATTCTGAAAAGAGAAAAAGAAATATATTAATAGAACAAATTATTTAACTTTTGAAATGTAAAGTGACTTCTTGGCCACCCTGTAGTTTAATTCCTGATACGTTAAAAAAGGAGAGAGAGAGAGAAAGGTAACAAACTATTTTCTTCACAATGTAAAAACGACGTAATATATTTTCCAATTTTTTTTCTGCAGTTTGGGGTAATTTGAATAGCATTAAAAACGTATTTAGGAAATTATTTATCACATAGGTAAAACAAATTCTCATATCAATTTTCACCTACCACAAAGCATATCTCTTTTCACAATATTGTGCCGACATAACCGAGATTCCTTAATTTAAGTAAATCTTGTTAAAAATAATTATAAGCCAATGAAGCCAAAAGTAAATGTCTTTTATTTCTTTGGCCGTTTCCGTATTTCAAAAGACAAATTCACCTGCACTGAATTGTGAGCTCTGTAGTAAGATTGCTTAGTTGACGAAAAGCTAGTTAAAAAGTGCTACAAGCCAACGGAACCCAAACTTCTTTACACGAAGCCCCCATTCACAACTTCCTTCACATTTAATTAGTTTAGCTATCAATCGCTAACAACAGTTTCCATCTTGGAACGGATATTTTAGAGCTCATCCCTTTTAATAACTTTCGCTCTAAATTTCACGGTGACAGAACTCATTCCAATGCACGAACTTGTCCGATGCAAACATTTTCTAATTTAAATGAATTTCAGTCCTCTCTCTCTCTCTCTGTGTCCAGACGCGGCAAAGTGCTTAACGTCGCTTTAATTAACGCATTTTCGGTCGCCGGCGAATGATATGCAATTTAACTTTTGCAAAAGTGGTTGGCAGCCGACTTATTATTATTCTACTGGTAATAATTTACAACATGCGCAGTGGTTGTTCACGTCTTTGCGAGAAGTTTAATGCATGATGGAGCGTGCTATTATGTCCCAAACGCTCTGCCTGCCCTGGATGGTTCGTATAATGAATGAAGGAGTCAATAAGTAATGAGCTACTTTGAGTGCCAAGCGTAATCTCATCGAAAATTGACTTCCAAATCTTTGAATATTGGAAGGGGAACGGAAATCACGATTTAATGACGCAGGTACATGGTATGCTATTCTTATTAGCGCTAAATTGAGAAAAGTGGCGGCAGTATAAATTTAGCTCAGGTGAAATATGACTTTTTTTCCATACTTTGCTTAACAAGTTTTTTAAAACGCATAGAAAGGCAAAAACGTATTACGTTGTAGTTAATATTTCATTTCATTTTCTGAAAGTTCAAAGTTGTTCCCTTTTTTATGACTACAAACAACTTTGAACTTTTGAACAAAAAACTAGCAATATCTATTTTTATACAGAAGTTAACCCAATATTACTATGAAATTCGTACCATTAATCCATTTCCATTAAGCCAAGCAATCTCTGACCCAGAACTCAAACATGTATTGCTTTGGAATGGGAAAATGGGGTGCTTTGTGGCTACGCCATACTTAGCGTATCTTTGTCACTATAGTGCAAGAATGATATTTGATAAGAACTGGCTGCGAACCCTGGGACCCTTAGCCATGAGTCTAAGGCTTTACCGATCAGCCCACTGTTACCAGATGTGTCTAGCTGCATGTTTTAAGGATTAACTAGCCTCTGATTAACTAAACTGAAAAATTATACGAGTCCTTTCCCTTTAAGCGTCATGTATTCTACTTTAGGATCCTTAATAATTTAATTTCTCCCTCCAAGTAATTAAGTTTAACTTTTTGGAATTAACTTGAGTTCAATAGTAAAGTTCCTAGTTTCATTGGTACTTTTGTTAAAAATTCTAGACACTTAATTGACCCAGTGAAATATCAAAAAGCGGAATTTTAAGTCACAGCCGCTCAAAGGGTTAATCAATCCAAACCATAATATCCGTACAATAGGGTAAGGATAGGGCACAAAGCTGCATTAATGACGAAATAGATTGTGAAAAAATGTATTAATCTTGCTTAGAAGATGTACCAGCTTTAGAATTGAATTGTGCATTTATATCTACCGGGTAATGCTACAAATATTTTTTTTTCATTTTGCTTCGGTATAAATACAGTAATTCCTTATG